>JAENPR010000255.1:600000-765635 GCA_018135685.1 Themeda triandra | reverse complement strand
CCCAAGTGAACATCCGGGGATAAATCATTGTGTTCATCTTGTCTCCCGGTGATTGGTCATCATCCTTTGTGTGTTGCCGATTGTGATTGATTGTTCATCTCCTTGGTGATTGGCAACCTCGACTCGACACGTCGGTATAACAAGCTCCTACCCTCTCTTGTATTACTTTGATTACATTCTTGCAAAGTAGAATTGCTTGCGTGGTCGGTCGGGAACCACATCTTGTGTAGACTAAATCCCGTGGGTAGAATTGCTTGTGTGGTCGGTCGGGAACCACTTCTTGTGTAGACTAAATCCCGTGGGTAGAACTCTTGATCACTAGTGGTAGCTTTTGTGTGTACTAGTGATCACCTACTAGAATTGCTTGGATAGGAGGCTTGCAACATCTAGTAGGCTAAGCATAACTTGCTTTCCGCCGTTTGTGTATCTAACGAAGTTTGCTTAGTGAGTTTGTAGAAATTTTTATAGGCTATTCACCCCCTCTAGCCATCTAGGACCTTACAAGTGGTATCGGAGCCGAGGTCACCGTTTTAGTGCAAGGCTTGACATCCTACGGTGTTAAGATGGCTCAAATTGTGTTCAACCATGTTGGGGGCAAACCGCCTATGTTTGATGGAGTTAGCTCATTTGACCATGGAAGAGAAAGATGATCATGTATCTTGGTTCGATACAAGAGAGAGTGTTGCAAGTTACATTGCATGATTATGCCATACTTGATAATGATCATCTCACCGATGAAGACAAAGCCAACATCACATGCAATAGAATGGCTCTCAACACCCTATACAATGGCATTGATACAAAGGTGTTTGAGGGAATCAAGGATTTGGAGCTTGCAAGTGAAGTGTGGACTAGGTTGGGTGAGACCTATGAGGGCACCAAGGTTGTGAAGAGTGCCAAGCTATATGGACTCAAGAGTGAGTTCGAGAACTTCAAGAAGAAGGAGGATGAAACAATCATTGAAATGTTTCATCGTCTACAAGTGATTGTGAATGATCTCAAGAGTTTGGGGCACAAGACAAAAGATGAAGACTTTTGTCACAAGTTCTTGATTTGCTTGCCGAAGAGCTTCAAGATGTTGAAGCTAATGCTACAAAGAGATGGGCTTGAGAATAAGAAGCCAAATGATTTGCTTGGTGAAGTCTTGACATACGACAAGTTTGAACAAGATGATGAGAAGGTGGAAGAGGAGAAGAAGAAGAAGACCGTGGCATTCCAAGCCACATCCTCCAAGGGCAAAGCACCAATCTTTGAAGAAGAAGAAACCAATGAGGAAGATGGTGACTTTGAGATTGATGATGAGGCACTAGCTCTTGTGGTGAAGAAGATGGGACACATGTTCATCAAGAGAAGAGGCTTCAAGAGAAACAACTTCAAGAAGCAAGAGCAACCAAGAAAGTGCTTCAATTGTGATAGCACCGAGCATCTACAAGCCGAATGCCCATATGAGAAGAAGAAGAACTACAACAAGGGCAAATTTGAGAAGAAGAAGCATGAGGCCAAGATGACACTCAAGAAGGGCAAGAATGGTGCATTTGTGGTCACTTGGGAGAGTGACAATGATGATGAAGATGAAGATACAAGCAACAAGGCTATGGCTTCCATCGCCATCAACAAGAAGTCTTCATTATTCTCCACATCACCATCATGCTTCATGGCCAAGGAAACAAAGGTACAATATGATGATAGTGATGATGATAGTGAGATGGAATATGCTCACGATGTTGATAATGTTGATGATGATGATGAACCGACTAAGGATCAATTATATGACTTGATGCAAGAAACTAGAGATATAGCTATTGCCAAGGAAAAGGAGTGCAAGAAGCTTTCAATGAAAGTAGAAATACTTGAGAAAGCCCTAGGTGAGCTTATGACCACTCATGAGAGTCTAGTGGTAGACCATGAGAAGCTTGGTGATGCTCATTCTAAGCTTAAAGAAGCTCACTCACTTCTACTTGAGCAACAAGCAAAGAAAGTGGTGATTGCATCATGTGATATAGGTCTTACTTGTGACATCATTGATGAGTCATTTTATCAACCTATCATCATGACAAATGCTAACCCTTCTTGTAGCACATCATCCACCACCACCACCGACTCTATCTCCACTACTAGTGATGGCTTCACTTGTGATGCTACACTAATGGTAGAGAATGAGACCCTCAAGAAGGAGGTGGATGAGCTCACTCATGCCTTAGGCAAAGCCTATGGTGGTGAGGCCCGCTTGCTAAAGTGCTTGGGTAGCCAAAGGTTCTCTCTTAACAAAGAGGGATTGGGCTATACCCCCAAGAAGGGCAAGTCGGCCTTTGCAACTCCAAAGCCTAGCTTTGTGAAGAGCAATGGTCGGTTTTGCTATAGATGCAAGCAAGTTGGGCACCTAGAGCAAAATTGCAACAAGAAGCAACAAAACAAAAAACTTGACAATGCTATACCTTTTGATTCTTGTTATGTGCTTACCAAGGGTGTGAAAGGTGTGCAAGCTAAGTTTGTTGGTACACCCATTGTTGGACCAAAGAAGAAGGCTATTTGGGTACCAAAGAGCTTAGTCACTAACCTACAAGGACCCAAGCAAAAATGGGTACCTAAGCTTCATTAATTTGCTTGTAGGTGAACTATAAAGCCGGAGGAAGGCATTGGATTATTGATAGTGGATGTTCTCAACACATGACCTAAGCACATCAAGAATGTTTGATTCAATTGAGAAGAATGATAGTGGCATTGAGTCAATTACTTTTGGCAATAACAAGAAAGGCAAGGTTGTTGGTTTGGGCAAGATTGCAATATCAAATGACATGAGTATCTCCAATGTGATGCTAGTTGAAAGCTTGGATTTCAATCTTCTCTCCGTGGCACAAATTTGTGATCGAGGCTACAAGTGCATTTTTGGGGCAAATGATGTTGAGGTAGTTTCTCTTGATGGCTCCAACTTGGTGTTCAAAGGCTTTAGATATGAGAATCTCTATCTTGTTGATTTCAACACTAGTGAAGCTTCTTTGACAACATGTTTGATATCAAAATCAAGTTTGGGTTGGCTTTGGCATAGAAGGCTTGGGCATGTTGGCATGAAACAATTGAAGAAGCTCACACAACACAACCTTGTTGAAGGCTTGAAAGATGTTGTATTTGAGAAGGACAAGTTGTGTAGTGCATGTCAAGCCGGAAGCAAGTTGGAAGCTCACATCCAAAGAAGAGCATAATGAGCACATGCAAAGCATTTGAGTTGTTGCACATGGATCTATTTGGCCCAACTACATACACAAGTATTGGTGGCAACAAGTATGGGTTTGTCATAGTGGATGACTTCACAAGATTCACATGGGTATTCTTTCTTAGTGACAAGAGTGAAGTGTATGACACCTTCAAGACCTTTCTCACTAGAGTTCACAATGAGTTTGACATGAGAATTAAGAAAGTGAGAAGTGACAATGGGAGTGAATTCAAGAATACAAGAATGGAAGAATTGTGTGATCACTATGGCATTGGTCATCAATTCTCGGCCAAGTACACTCCACAATCAAATGGCCTAGTTGAGAGGAAGAATAGAACATTACTTGATATGGCTAGATCAATGCTTCATGAGTACAATGTTAGTCAATCATTTTGGGATGAAGCAATCAACACGGCATGTTACTATATCAATAGGCTCTATTGTCATACTTTGCTAGAGAAGACCCCATATGAGTTACTTCATGGAAGAAAGCCCAACATTGGCTATTTTAGAGTATTTGGTTGCAAATGCTACATCTTGAGAAAGGGCACTAGATTGGGGAAGTTTGAAAAGAGATGTGATGAGGGGTTCCTACTCGGTTATTCAACTACAAGCAAAGCTTATAGAGTTTGGAACAATTCAAGTGGCATTAGAGAGGAAGTCCATGATGTGCAATTTGATGAAACCAATGGGTCACAAGATGAAGATGAGAATCTAGAAGATGTTGGTGGAACTCAATTGGTTGAAGCTATGAAGAACATGGACATTGGGGAGATTAGAGCAAAGCAAGTGGTTGTTGTGCAAGATGATAAAGATGAAGTGCTCAATTCTCCATTGAGGCAAGCTAGCAATGCTCAAGTGCAAGATCATGGTGCTAGTTCATCAAATGAAGACAAGTCAAGTGATCAACCAAGCTCAAGCAATCAAGTGCAAGTGCTACAACCACAACACGTTGCAAGAGATCACCCAATTGATAGTGTTATTGGTGATATTAGAAGTGGTGTGCAAACAAGATCAAGAGTGGCTATGATTTGTGAATATGCATCATTTGTGTCAACCAAAGAGCCAAAGAAAGTTGAGGAAGCCTTGGATGATGCCGATTGGATCATGGCAATGCAAGAAGAGCTCAATAACTTCACAAGAAATGATGTGTGGGAGTTAGTTGAGAGGCCGAGGATCACAATGTCATTGGAACCAAATGGGTTTTCAAGAACAAGCAAGATCAAGATGGTGTTGTGATTAGAAACAAAGCAAGACTAGTTGCACAAGGCTATACTCAAGTTGAAGGTCTTGACTATGATGAAACATATGCTCCGGTGGCAAGATTGGAGGCAATAAGGATACTCTTGGCTTATGCATGTGTCCACAATATCAAGTTATATCAAATGGATGTCAAGAGTGCATTTCTCAATGGGATCATCAATGAGCTAGTATATGTTGAGCAACCTCCCGGTTTTGAAGATGAGAAGAAGCCCAACCATGTGTACAAGTTGAAGAAAGCTTTGTATGGCTTGAAGCAAGCACCTAGAGCATGGTATGAGAGATTGAAGACTTTTCTTCACTCCAAGGGGTTCATTATGGGCAAGGTTGATACTACTCTATTCACCAAGAAGATTGGTAATGATCTCTTCATTGTGCAAATCTATGTTGATGATATCATCTTTGGATCAACCAATCAAGCATATTGTGAAGAATTTGGTGAAATGATGGCAAAAGAGTTTGAGATGTCCATGATTGGTGAACTTAGCTATTTCCTTGGTCTTCAAGTCAAGCAATTGAAGAATGGGACATTTGTGAGTCAAGGGAAATACATAAGGGACATGTTGAAGAAGTTTGGGATGCAAGATGCAAAGCCAATCTCAACTCCAATGGGCACCAATGGGAATCTTGATAGTGATCATGATGGCAATATGGTAAATCAAAAGGATTATCGGTCATTAATTGGAAGCCTACTCTATGTCACCGCATCAAGGCCGGATGTCATGTTTAGTGTTTGCATGTGTGCTAGATATCAAGCCTCGCCTAGAGAGAGTCATCTCACGGCCGCAAAGAGAATATTGAGGTACTTGAAGCAAACAAGAGATGTTGGATTGTGGTATCCCAAGGGGTCAAAGTTTGAATTGATTGGATATTCGGACTCCGACTATGGTGGTTGCAAGATCAATAGAAAGAGCACAAGTGGTACATGTCAACTTCTTGGAAGATCACTTGTGTCATGGTCCTCAAAGAAACAAAATAGTGTGGCAATCTCTACCACCGAAGCCGAATATGTTAGTGCGGGGAGTTGTTGTGCACAATTGCTTTGGATGAAGTCAACTTTGAAGGATTATGGCATCAATTTCAAGAATGTGCCATTATTTTGTGATAATGAGAGTGCAATCAAGATGACACAAAACCCGGTTCAACATGGAAGAACAAAGCACATTGACATAAGGCATCACTTCATAAGAGATCATCAACAAAAGGGTGACATTTCCATTGAAAGTGTGGGCACCGATGATCAACTTGCCGACATCCTCACCAAGCCACTTGATGAAAGAAGGTTTTGCAAGCTAAGGAATGAATTGAACATTCTTGACTTCTCAAACATGTGTTGAATGCACCCCACCACTACTTGACATGCCTCTCCTTCGACAAAGCAAGGTACCATTGGTTGACATGTCATTCATGCTTAGGATTATACTTGTGGTAGCACATGTAGACATACAAGGTGCATTTGGAGCATTCATGATAAATCAAATGTGTTTGATGTATATATGTTTACCACTATTGCTTCTATGCTTTGCTTGATCTAGTGGTGACATATGACATGTTTGTGGGCTTGCAATCCTAGTGTTGAATCTAGAATATTTGCTACAAGTGTTTAATTCAACATAGGCAAGATAACCCTTGTCATGAGGTGTGAAGAAGCTTGTCTTTGGTTCAAACCGAATTAAATGTCTTTGGCAAGTGGTCTAGATTGAACCAAAATTTGACTAAAGTTTTGTTTACTCCATCAAAGTCCTTTTCTCTCCACAACTTGATCCCATTTTTGGGCAATTGTTGACAAAGGGGAGAGAAAAGATGATTGAACATGATAAAGGGGTAAATAAAATTTTTTTGATGCACACAAGAAGGGGGAGCAAGCTCATGAACAAAGTTGTTGCATTTGTTTGCGCATTCTCATATGACTTGCTCATGGCACCTAGTTTCAAAGTTTTATACAAGTGGTGTCTCCTTGCTTGTGTGGTGCAATGCTAGCATAGAACTTGATTGATGAAATGATCTACTAGCATGCATAGGTTGTAACTAGACTCCTCCTTTGCTTTTACAAGTGGTTCAAGAACTTTGCCTATAATGTTGATCTCATGGGGTTCTTGAGTTTTTGATGGATGTCTAGTTACTTCATGGTGCTAAGGATGGTGTAAATTGCAACTCCGATTGGTATCACGCTTCAAAGGTCCATTTCTTACACCTTAGCATCATTTTGGTAGAATTACTCTCCCACACTTTTATCCATGCATATGTGCAAAGCTTCAAATCCAAACTCTATGCACATATGTAGGGGGAGCAATACTACCAAAACCAAACTTGCTATAGTTGTCCAAATCCCTCTTGTGAGCTTAATGATTGGACAAGTATGACAAGTTCAAAATCTTTATTATAAAATCATCTTTGTTGAGGTTGTCATCAATTACCAAAAAGGGGAGATTGAAAGTCCCTAGTTTGGTTTTGGCTAATTGATGAAACCTAGGACTAACCTTGTTTATCTAAGTGGTTGATTTAGAGAAAGGTTGTCCACACGATGAGCATATTGAATATGAAGCATGACACGTGTCATGTGATCAAAGATGAAGATCAAGACGGTGCTTGGCTCCATGGACCGGTGTTGAAGGTGAAGGGCTAGTCAAGGCTTGGGAGTGAAGGACCATGCGATGGTGAAGCTCGGGCAAGACTAGGCGCCGATGGACCGATGCACGGTGAAGGGCAAGTGAAGTCGAGGTCGATGGATCGAGACGGTCACATGATGGTGTGAAGTGTTCATATCATTTGGAGGAACAAAATGGGCTCAAGGCAAAGGTATAACCGATAGGGCCATTTTGTTTTGCACTCAAGACACCATAGAGGGTGTGAGTGGTTTAGGTTCGATAGCCGCACTATTAAGAGGGGACGTCTTATCGGCTATTCGACGCACGGGTGCCACTAGGTGAATTCATGAAGTGCATTGCATGTAGGGCCTAGTGAGCTAACCTAACCTTTGGGAAATGATTGTGAAAAGCTAACACACAAGCACATGGAGATGTACACTTGGTGGTGTTGGCACATTTACAAAGGTGGCGCTTGGGCGCGCTGTGGTTTGCAGGGTAGAGATGGGTTTGGGTCCCTCTCCTCCTCCCGCCGAGCCTGTGAGGCGGGATTCGGCGCTTTCGAGAAAAAATGGATGCATATTTTCTATTGCGCCGGATGCAAAATTTGGTTGAAATCATGCTATCTCTGATGATCAAGTTGGTATACTTGTTGGATAGCATGTTGGAGAAGTTGGTGTCACGGCACGGCGACGAAAAGACGGAGGCTGCGCCCGGGCAGGCGCCGGATGCTTGGCGGGCGGACGCGTCCGGCGGGCGGCGGACGCCGACCGTAAAGTTTTCGGGTTTTCGGCCGTTCGGGCGGCGGCCGGGCGACGCGGGCCGGACGCGCGCGGCGGACGCAGAGCGGTTCTTGTCTTGCGTCCGGCGCGTGTTGCGGCTCGCGCGAGCGGGGTTCCCGACGAAGGCGGCGGACGCGGGTGCCGCGTCCGGCGCACGCCGGACTCGGGAACGAAAGTTCCGGAGCGGGGCGTTGCGGCGGACGCGGCGCCGGACGCGCAACGGCGAGCGCCGGACGCCGCGCCGGACGCCGACGTGGCGGCACGTGGTTGGCCGCGCGCCAACGGTCGTGCAGGGGCGCGCGCGGGCGAGGGCGCCGGACGCGTCCGGCGCAAGAAATTTGCGCCCGAGGGGGTAACGGCTAGTTTGAAGTGTTGGGTCTATAAATAGATGGGAGGCCGGGCTTGGCTCCCTCTCTTGGCTCTCCCAACTCATTCATTCATCCTTTGAGCCGAAGAAACACTCTCCCTCTCATCTCTCTTGCTTGATTGTGAATCCAAAGTGAGATTGAGAGATCACCTAGTGCATTGCATTGCTTGAGGGCATCTAGTGGCACTTGTGGGTGGTTTAGCCGGTGGATTTCTTGTTACTCTTGGAGAGTACCGCTCCTAGCCGGCTTGGAGATTGTTGGAGGCGTTGGCAAGAGAAGGTGATTGTTCTTGGCCACCTCCGGTTGATTGTGAGAGGTTTGAGCTCACCTCGTGGGGATCATGAAGAGCATCCTAGTGGATTGCGCGTGTCGTTGAGTACCTCGCTTGAGAGTGGTGTCTTGCGGTGCCTTGCGGGGCGAGCCTTGAGGGGCTAGTGACTTGAGGGTCACACCGAGGAACCATCTAGGTGTTGGTCGACACAACGGGTGACGTAGCTTGGCGGTGCCCAAGTGAACATCCGGGGATAAATCATTGTGTTCATCTTGTCTCCCGGTGATTGGTCATCATCCTTTGTGTGTTGCCGATTGTGATTGATTGTTCATCTCCTTGGTGATTGGCAACCTCGACTCGACACGTCGGTATAACAAGCTCCTACCCTCTCTTGTATTACTTTGATTACATTCTTGCAAAGTAGAATTGCTTGCGTGGTCGGTCGGGAACCACATCTTGTGTAGACTAAATCCCGTGGGTAGAATTGCTTGTGTGGTCGGTCGGGAACCACTTCTTGTGTAGACTAAATCCCGTGGGTAGAACTCTTGATCACTAGTGGTAGCTTTTGTGTGTACTAGTGATCACCTACTAGAATTGCTTGGATAGGAGGCTTGCAACATCTAGTAGGCTAAGCATAACTTGCTTTCCGCCGTTTGTGTATCTAACGAAGTTTGCTTAGTGAGTTTGTAGAAATTTTTTATAGGCTATTCACCCCCCCTCTAGCCATCTAGGACCTTACAACTCCTCCGTCGACAAGGAGATGCGGGAGGAGTTCCCTCTATGGGAAAGGCCGCCGCTGGTGCTCCCCGACCCCCTCGACCACGAGGCTCCTCCGATCGTGATGAACGATCAGAAGGAGCTCGAGGCGCACATGGAGACCGAGGAGTGCCGGCAGTGGCTCGAGAATGCCTTGAAGACCGCTTTGTCACTCGTCTCCGAGGACCTGCCCCGTCTTCTCTCTGTGAGTGCCCTCGAGTTTGGTTGCCTTTCCTTTTGATCTATCGTAGTTTATGTTCTAACACTTCCTTTTCGTGGTTCAGACGACGCAGAGCCGCTCTTATGCCAAATCTGCACACATCCGTGCCGCGCGAGAGAGCGAGCACGAGATCCGGCGGTACGTGCGGATGGGGCAGGATGCTGAGGGCGAGCGGCACCGCTTTGCTCGGCTCCTTCGAGAGGCCAACGCCGCCCTGGACGCCGCCAAGGAGGACGCCAAGAGAGCTCAAGACGAGCTTGCTCGAGTGGCGCAGGAGGCCGAGGCGGCTCAGCGGGAGGCAAGTGAAAAGCTCGCCCAAGCCGCGCGGGAGGCGGAGACCGCTCGTCAGGCGCACGTGCAATTGCAAGGGGCCTTCGAGCAGCTCAAGAAGGATGCGGCCACGGCGGTAAGAGCCTACAAGGCCAAGTGCCGGGATATGGAGCAGCTCGAGAAAGACATGGCCGCCGCCGAGATGTACACGAAGGATCTGCAGGCGGCGGTCACCTGAGTAACCGCCGAGAAGGAGGCCCTCGTGAGCGCGCTCGAGGCGGAAAAGAAGCGGGCAGGCGACTTCCAAACGGAGGCGACCAATCTCCGTCAGATGGTGACGGAGAAAGACCTCGCCATCCAAGGCGCTGGCCGGTCCCTCGAAGAGCTGCGGTGTAACATCCTAGATGTTAATTGCAACTAAAACTCGATTTAGAATTTTTTTAAGGCCTAATCATCGAGCATCATGGCATTAATGCATTCATGTTTTAATATTATTGTTGATGTGATGCTTTGTTTTACATATGAAATGATGCTTGTGATTGCTAATGACCGATTAGTTAGTGTAGAAACTAAATCGAGCTCCAATTACATTTCAAAAACCCCGTTTTCCCGCAAACCCCGATTTACCCCCTTTTCTCTATTTTAAAATCTACAAAGAATTTGGGGTTGGTCCAAAAAGCAATATTGTGGGTCTTGATGAGAGCTTCAATATTGGTGTTCAAAGTTTTTCAAGTTTCCAAAAAGAATTTCAAATAATTTTAAAAATTCAGTTTTTCTAAGAAATGTCCCCTTTTCAATTTCAAATCACAATTCAAAAACTATGCATATTTTGGAAAAACACTTTTTGGAGAAAATGTGCAGTTTGAAAAGTTGAGTATTCCATAGTTTTGGAGTTTTTCAAGTTCTTTAGAAAAATCCAAAGTAATTTCAAATATTTCATTCTAGGGTTTTTGTCCCCTTTTCAAAATTTGATTCAAATTCAATTTTCCTTTCAGAATTTGAAAATGTGCCAGTTGAGAAAATTGTAGAGCATGAAATTTTACCAAGGGTTGCTTTCTGAAAATTTTGAGTGTAGTTCAAATTCCTGAAGTAATTTGCAAAAATTACTTGCTGCTACGATGATGACGTCGGCTTTCCCCGTTTCCCTCACCGGCGCCGCCATCGCCGCGGCCATGCCGCCCGGTCGTCGCCGACCGCCAGCGCGATGACGCCCGAAGCTTCCCCGCCGCGTGTCGCCGTCCCCTCCGCCGTCCTTGCGTCATTAAACCCCGGCCCAAACCCTTTTCCCCTCTCCTCTGCCTTTCCCGTGCGCCGCCGACGCCATCATCGCCGCTCTGAGCTCCGCGTCGCCGTCGAATTCGTCACCACCACCGGTCAATCCTCCCATCTTCCACCGCTATAGCCTCCGCCTTGCTCCTGCGCATCCGCTAAGTCTCTTTGCGTCGCCTTACACTGTCCCGGGAGCCGCGCGCCGTCGTCTCCTTCACGGCCGACAACTTCGCCGCCGCGAGTCCATCGTCACCGTTCGTCGTCATCGTTGGCTTTCGTCCAACTTTGTCTTCACTATCGTCCTCGCCTTGATTCCGTGCTCACGGGGCTCTACTTGTTCTCCTGCTTGGTGGACAGGACTCGCCGGAGAGCCGCCCGCGCCGCCGGAGTTCACCGCCGCCTCCGCTGTCTCCGCCACGCCCTCACCTCAGTAGCCGTCGAGTCTTCATTTTGGTGTGCGCCAGCCTCGTGGTGAGCTCCTGCTCCTTTTAGCGCCGTCAGTTGGGGCCGGGACGTTCTATCGTCGCCGCCCCGTGTGTGTCGCCGCCGCCGTGTCCATAGTCGTCGTCGCTAGGGCTATGTGCTGGCTTATCTAATGTGCGCATCGCGTCCACCGCCTCGTGTAGGAGCTCATGCTCGCGTCGCCGTCGCCTAAGTCGCGTCCGCTCGCGCTGTAGCCGAGCCGCTGCCTCGCCGCACCCGCCATGGCCGCCAGCGAGCTCGCCGTTGTGCCTCCGCCGCTGCAACAGTACTACCACCGGGTTCGCCTCCTCGTGTAGAGCGCGTAGGGCCAGGTCCGGTCGCCGGAGACCTCGCCGCCGGCGAGAATCCGGCCGACCAAGCCGCCGCCGTCGGCCAAGGCCGGATGGGCCGGCCTGCTCGTGCTCTTGGGCTGGCCTATCCACAGTACTGGGCCAACCTGTGTACAGTGATGGGCCGAGTAGGCCGGATTCGGCCCAAGTCGCTTCTTCTCTTTAATTAAGCTTTATTCTTTTCCTGTTTTAGTGAATAGTGTTGCAGTTTGTTATTTTCATAAGTAAATATTGGTAGCTCCAAAAATTGTGAAAATTTTTGTGTATGCTCTCTGTCATGTGCTTGATTTTAGAAAAATATTAGATGCCTATTTTGATTATGTTTTGTATGTTTTAAAATTAGCCTTTTTAATTGAAAAATGCTCCTTCTCTTACTTTTATTTATTTATTTATTGTTCCAAAAATCTTGAAAATTATTTTGTAGCCTTCTCGGTCATGGGGAGCTTAAGTTTAATTCTTGAGATTTATTTGATAACTTTTTATTTTGTCTTTATTTTATATTTAGTTTTTAATAGATCTTTAATTGCTTATTTAGTTCTTCATGACTTAGGATTTTCTTGAGTGACTTTGGGATTGATTGAAGACCTTAGGTCATTAACTTTAGTGACCTTGGGCACTTTGATGACTTGTATGAATTATCTTGATCTCGTTGTTATTTTAACTAGAGTAGCTTCACCAAAGTGTAACCCTAGGGAATTTCGTTAAGCTAGTTTCGTTGGGTTGCAACTCTATCGCGAAGGAAAGTTGTACTCAAGTTAATCTAGTTGTTATGCTTTCATCATGTATCTTCATGCATCATGCCATGAGCTCATCGTTCTAAATCACGCATCATTAATTACGTGTAGATGATACGAGAGTGAGTTGGATCGTGTTGATCAAAGTTGGAGATGTGTCATCCGACATTGGTATTCGAGAAGATCATCCACCAATGATGTCGAGTCATCTTTCTTGATATTGGTGTTATCCATCCATGATGTTGGTGCCAACTCCGACAACCGGAAACTAACTTCACCGCAACTCGTGCAAGCCCCGAGCATGCAACCCATTTCTATTTCTCGCAAATATTTTACACTATAAGTCTAGTGTAATGTGCATTAAGTTAATAGGAGTTGGTTGATACCGTTGCCGCATGTCTACCTTGATCTACTTTTACATCATGATATCCCACTAGTATGTGTAGGTCGATTTCTTATGCTTAGCCATGCTTAGACTTCGGTAGAAGTTGTAGGTCATTAATCTTTGATCATGATTTATCATTGTATCTTTGCTTCTCTAGACCTAAAGATGGGTCACGAGGGCATAAGAATATGGTTATATTAAATTGAGACCGGTCGGGTAACTTGCATCGGGAATGGAGTCTTGATGTAGTGTTTCCGACTTGTCGATTAAGGACCGGCCGTTGTTTGGCCACTGGACAAGACTTTGCAACTACTCACATATCTACGGAAAAGCTTTACCCTAGGATAATCTAAGGACTAGTACGGTGAGCCCGTGCACTGGGAGTGGCGAGATGGCGGGAGTAGCGGGTATCCTCGGGGGACAAGGTCTCGGGTTCGAGGAGGACCGTACTCTCGGGTGGCGCGGAAGCTGAGCCTAGTTCTAGAATGTCCAACGGTATTGTTGATATAATTGTGGGTTAGAGTCCCACTTATATCGTGTGTTTAGGAATCCTCACCGAGTAAATCGGTTCGAATCGTCGTGCTCCTCGGTTATGGAGACTTGATCCTCCGACCATACATCGTAGCAATCAAGTGAAATATGAAAGAATTGGTTCTTAGTGACTCCTGGTTTCAAGAAGGAAGCAAATGGAAAAATAATTTCAAGTGTAATGCTTAATATGATTGCTGGAAATAGAACAGTGCTAATCTAACTTTAGCATGTTGAATTAAACTGATGCTTTTATCCCGTTTAAAATATTGAAAGTAAGGTTTCAAGATTAGTAATGCTTTTCTCGCAAAACTCCCTTTTCTAGCTCAACTACTCAAAAGGCCAAAGATATCCTTGAGAGTCTTTTACTTTTAGTCGGGTAAGTCTTGCGGAGTACCTTGAGTGTACTCGGGGTTTGTTCTACCCCGTTGTGTGTGCCGACCGTTGCTCCTAGCCGATTGTGTCGCCGGGCTCGACATGATTTGGTTGCCTCTCGCGACTTAGGTGTCCTACCTAAGTTGTTTTCTCGTAGCTCTACTCTACTTCCACATTTAAGTTAAGTTTGTAAAAGTTGACTTATTCATATTTTGTAAACTTTTTAGTGTTATCATTCTTCCGCACTCGATATATATATTTTTGTAACAAATGTTGTAATGTTGTGGTTACTCCATTGATTGATCCCGGTATGAGTGTAAAAAGTGGTTCAATCGGTGTTCGTTAAGAACATCGACAGGGCTTCATAAGTCGTGTGGAACACATACATAGTAATCTGAGGTCCGTTAAGACGAGGATTAGTGCATGTGGGCCACATTACTTAGGAGGTTCTCGCCACGCTTGGTATCGAGCTCATACTTTGGATCGGCTACAACATTACATTTGAAAACTTCAAAATGATTTTACTATATAAAAGTTTTTGAAGTTAACAAATTAAAAATGGATCCTTATCTATTTTCTTTCCTGCTGAAAGACTTTGAGAAGTTTCTCGGTACTTCTTCAAATGGTCAACATGGAAGTCAACTTCCTCAACAAAAGCTTCGCTGAAGTGTCTTTTAACAGTTCGTCTAACAAGCCCTCTAATTCACTAACTTGGTAAAGTTGAAGTTTTCTAACATTGTGAGGACGTATAGGACGAGCGTATCATATGAAAATCTTTTGGAAGTTAAAAGATCCCCTTAAGGTTGGAATGGTTATATTCCTTTATGATTGTTCTATTGTTAAATCTCGCCATGTACCAGGATTGTTTATCAATTGAATCTTTTATTTCATAAATTTCTGATCTTTGGGAATTTGTGGAATATACCTTGATATACATCATTATCTTAAAGATGAAACCTGGTACAAATTCTTGATTCTTTTGTTGAGTATGTGCCATGCCTTGATTCTTTTCAACTCTGACCTGTGCTATCTCCTTGATGTCGTTTGACGACATATATCTCACTTGTATATCGCTATGGATATGTCTTCTAAGGTATCATGACTTATGACTTGGAAACATCGCCGAACCCGAGTGTTCGTCGTTATCCGAGTCAATGATCATGCTCCTCTTGGGTGCAGTCCTTGTTTGCACATTCTAATTTCTTGACCTTGATATCCGACTTTGTTGGCCAAGAGTCATATTGATTGTATTCTGTAGTGGTGTCTCGACCGTAACTATGGTGCCGTGTCAACCTGGAATCTCCTGTGATTCGCGACCACATGAGTTTTCACCAGGCTATGCACAGGTATCGTAGTAGATCACAATGGATGTACTTGACTTATTGAATATTCTTGGGATTCAAAGTTGTTCTTTGAACTCCCTAAATACCTTGTGACCGTGACCGATTTTTGATCTCGGTTACATTCCCGATATTACTAAGAGATGTGGGTTAAGATTGTTGTGCCCTATAATGCTGCCATGTCCCGAAACCCTGGTGCCGCGACGGAACCTGGAGTCTCTTGTGTGACCCGGGCACACAAGTTTCGCTAGGCGCGCAGTATCAATGATTGTGGGCATGAGCCATTATAGTCTCATGACAATGTACCCTACTCTTTGAACTTATCTTGGGAATTATTGCTGAAACTCCCTTGAAACTCTAAATACCTTGTCAGTTGTGACCACTTTTATCTCATGGTTGTAACTCTCGAATCGAACCTTGATGATCTATGAACTTCAGTCAAGTTGATTTGCTTGACACATTTCCTTTTCCATTACTTACCCCACGGGATTTTGTTGCTCCAAAATCTCGGGACGAGATTTCTTTAAGGGGGAAAGGATGTAACATCCTAGATGTTAATTGCAACTAAAACTCGATTTAGAATTTTTTTAAGGCCTAATCATCGAGCATCATGGCATTAATGCATTCATGTTTTAATATTATTGTTGATGTGATGCTTTGTTTTACATATGAAATGATGCTTGTGATTGCTAATGACCGATTAGTTAGTGTAGAAACTAAATCGAGCTCCAATTCTGTTTCAAAAACCCTGTTTTCCCGCAAACCCTGATTTACCCCCTTTTCTCTATTTCAAAATCTACAAAGAATTTGGGGTTGGTCCAAAAAGCAATATTGTGGGTCTTGATGAGAGCTTCAATATTGGTGTTCAAAGTTTTTCAAGTTTCCAAAAAGAATTTCAAATAATTTTAAAAATTCAGTTTTTCGGCAAATGTCCCCTTTTCAATTTCAAATCACAATTCAAAAACTATGCATATTTTGGAAAAACACTTTTTGGAGAAAATGTGCAGTTTGAAAAGTTGAGTATTCCATAGTTTTGGAGTTTTTCAAGTTCTTTAGAAAAATCCAAAGTAATTTCAAATATTTCATTCTAGGGTTTTTGTCCCCTTTTCAAAATTTGATTCAAATTCAATTTTCCTTTCAGAATTTGAAAATGTGCCGCTTGAGAAAATTGTAGAGCATGAAATTTTACCAAGGGTTGCTTTCTGGAAAATTTTGAGTGTAGTTCAAATTCCTGAAGTAATTTGCAAAAATTACTTGCTGCTACAGTGATGACGTCAGCTTTCCCCTGTTTCCCTCACTGGCGCCGCCATCGCCGCGGCCATGCCGCCCGGTCGTCGCCGACCGCCAGCGCGATGACGCCCGAAGCTTCCCCGCCGCGTGTCGCCGTCCCCTCCGCCGTCCTTGCGTCATTAAACCCCGGCCCAAACCCTTTTCCCCTCTCCTCTACCTTTCCCGTGCGCCGCCGACGCCATCATCGCCGCTCTGAGCTCCGCGTCGCCGTCGAATTCGTCACCACCACCGGTCAATCCTCCCATCTTCCACCGCTATAGCCTCCGCTTGCTCCCCGCGCATCCGCTAAGTCTCTTTGCGTCGCCTTACACCGTCCCGGAGCCGCGCGCCGTCGTCTCCTTCACGGCCGACAACTTCGCCGCCGCGAGTCCATCGTCACCGTTCGTCGTCATCGTTGGCTTTCGTCCAACTTTGTCTTCACTATCGTCCTCGCCTTGATTCCGTGCTCACGGGGCTCTACTTGTTCTCCTGCTTGGTGGACAGGACTCGCCGGAGCCGCCCGCGCCGCCGGAGTTCACCGCCGCCCGCTCGTCTCCGCCACGCCCTCACCTCGCAGCCGTCGAGTCTTCATTTTGGTGTGCGCCGGCCTCGTGGTGAGCTCCCGCTCCTTTTTAGCGCCGTCGCCGGGGGCCGGGACGTTCTATCGTCGCCGCCCGTGTGTGTCGCCGCCGCCGTGTCCATAGTCGTCGTCGCTAGGGCTATGTGCTGGCTTATCTAATGTGCGCATCGCGTCCACCGCCTCGTGTAGGAGCTCATGCTCGCGTCGCCGTCGCCTAAGTCGCGTCCGCTCGCGCTGTAGCCGAGCCGCTGCCTCGCCGCACCCGCCATGGCCGCCAGCGAGCTCGCCGTTGTGCCTCCGCCGCTGCAACAGTACTACCACCGGGTTCGCCTCCTCGTGTAGAGCGCGTAGGGCCAGGTCCGGTCGCCGGAGACCTCGCCGCCGGCGAGAATCCGGCCGACCAAGCCGCCGCCGTCGGCCAAGGCCGGATGGGCCGGCCTGCTCGTGCTCTTGGGCTGGCCTATCCACGATCTTGGGCCAACTTTGTGTACAGTGATGGGCCGAGTAGGCCGGATTCGGCCCAAGTCGCTTCTTCTCTTTAATTAAGCTTTATTCTTTTCCCGTTTTAGTGAATAGTGTTGCGGTTTGTTATTTTCATAAGTAAATATTGGTAGCTCCAAAAATTGTGAAAATTTTTGTGTATGCTCTCTGTCATGTGCTTGATTTTAGAAAAATATTAGATGCCTATTTTGATTATGTTTTGTATGTTTTAAAATTAGCCTTTTTAATTGAAAAATGCTCCTTCTCTTACTTTTATTTATTTATTTATTGTTCCAAAAATCTTGAAAATTATTTTGTAGCCTTCTCAGGTCATGGGGAGCTTAAGTTTAATTCTTGAGATTTATTTGATAACTTTTTATTTTGTCTTTATTTTATATTTAGTTTTTAATAGATCTTTAATTGCTTATTTAGTTCTTCATGACTTAGGATTTTCTTGAGTGACTTTGGGATTGATTGAAGACCTTAGGTCATTAACTTTAGTGACCTTGGGCACTTTGATGACTTGTATGAATTATCTTGATCTCGCGGTTATTTTAACTAGAGTAGCTTCACCAAAGGTAACCCTAGGGAATTTCGTTAAGCTAGTTTCGTTGGGTTGCAACTCTATCGCGAAGGAAAGTTGTACT
Source organism: Themeda triandra (assembly GCA_018135685.1). Classification (NCBI taxonomy): domain Eukaryota; kingdom Viridiplantae; phylum Streptophyta; class Magnoliopsida; order Poales; family Poaceae; genus Themeda; species Themeda triandra. The sequence continues at coordinate 747,493 of JAENPR010000255.1, read as the reverse complement.
CAAGTTAATCTAGTTGTTATGCTTTCATCATGTATCTTCATGCATCATGCCATGAGCTCATCGTTCTAAATCACGCATCATTAATTACGTGTAGATGATACGAGAGTGAGTTGGATCGTGTTGATCAAAGTTGGAGATGTGTCATCCGACATTGGTATTCGAGAAGATCATCCACCAATGATGTCGAGTCATCTTTCTTGATATTGGTGTTATCCATCCATGATGTTGGTGCCAACTCCGACAACCGGAAACTAACTTCACCGCAACTCGTGCAAGCCCCGAGCATGCAACCCATTTCTATTTCGCAAATATTTTACACTATAAGTCTAGTGTAATGTGCATTAAGTTAATAGGAGTTGGTTGATACCGTTGCCGCATGTCTACATTGATCTACTTTTACATCATGATATCCCACTAGTATGTGTAGGTCGATTTCTTATGCTTAGCCATGCTTAGACTTCGGTAGAAGTTGTAGGTCAGTTAATCTTTGATCATGATTTATCATTGTATCTTTGCTTCTCTAGACCTAAAGATGGGTCACGAGGGCATAAGAATATGGTTATATTAAATTGAGACCGGTCGGGTAACTTGCATCGGGAATGGAGTCTTGATGTAGTGTTTCCGACTTGTCGATTAAGGACCGGCCGTTGTTTGGCCACTGGACAAGACTTTGCAACTACTCACATATCTACGGAAAAGCTTTACCCTAGGATAATCTAAGGACTAGTACGGTGAGCCCGTGCACCGGGAGTGGCGAGATGGCGGGAGTAGCGGGTATCCTCGGGGACAAGGTCTCGGGTTCGAGGAGGACCGTACTCTAGGGTGGCGCGGAAGCTGAGCCTAGTTCTAGAATGTCCGACGGTATTGTTGATATAATTGTGGGTTAGAGTCCCACTTATATCGTGTGTTTAGGAATCCTCAGCTGAGTAAATCGGTTCGAATCGTCGTGCTCCTCGGTTATGGAGACTTGATCCTCCGACCATACATCGTAGCAATCAAGTGAAATATGAAAGAATTGGTTCTTAGTGACTCTTGGTTTCAAGAAGGAAGCAGCTGGAAAAATAATTTCAAGTGTAATGCTTAATATGATTGCTGGAAATAGAACAGGTGCTAATCTAACTTTAGCATGTTGAATTAAACTGATGCTTTTATCCTGTTTAAAATATTGAAAGTAAGGTTTCAAGATTAGTAATGCTTTTCTGCAAAACTCCCCTTTTCTAGCTCAACTACTCAAAAGGCCAGCATATCCTTGAGAGTCTTTTACTTTTAGTCGGGTAAGTCTTGCGGAGTACCTTGAGTGTACTCGGGGTTTGTTCTACCCCGTTGCGGTGTGCTTTACCGTTGCTCCTAGCCAGGATTGTGTCGCTGGGCTCGACATGATTTGGTTGCCTCTCGCGACTTAGGTGTCCTACCTAAGTTGTTTTCTGTAGCTCTACTCTACTTCCACATTTAAGTTAAGTTTGTAAAAGTTGACTTATTCATATTTTGTAAACTTTTTAGTGTTATCATTCTTCCGCACTCTGATATATATATTTTTGTAACAAATGTTGTAATGTTGTGGTTACTCCATTGATTGATCCCGGGTATGAGTGTAAAAAGTGGTTCAATCGGTGTTCGTTAAGAACATCGACAGGGCTTCATAAGTCGTGTGGAACACATGCATAGTAATCTGAGGTCTGTTAAGACGAGGATTAGTGCATGTGGGCCACATTACTTAGGAGGTTCTGCCACATGCGGGTGGAAAAGCGCGATCTTGGCCGCGATCTCAAGGGGAAGCAGGCCGAGCTTACGAGCGCGCTCGAGCGCGAGCAGGGGTTGTCGACCCGTTGTACAGGTAAGTGCTCAAGCCGCTTTTGACCGGGTCCTTGAGCGTGTTTAAGGCACTCTTGTCGCCTGTCGACTTGAATTCTTCTTTTGCTGACTTGGGTTTTGCCTTTCAGCGCTCGAGGCTGATTTGTCCGCATCGCGCGCGGCTCTCCAGCTCGCCCAGGACGATCTCACCACGGCACGCGCGGCCCTCCAAGTCGCCGAGAGAACGCTGGACGCCGAGGTGGGTGCCAGAGGTCGGATCTGCGGCGCCATCGACACCCTTAGCGAACGCTGGGGATTCGAGCCTGTGGTGGATGCTGAGGGGCCGGACGCTGGGCGTGGCTACGCCGCTCGTGTCTTCGCCTTTGGCCTCTCTCTGCGGGACCGTGTCCGGGAGGCCTCGTCTTCGCTACGCGTCGGACTATGGCCATCTTCTACTCTGGGTTTGCTCTCTCGAGGGAGGCTGCTCAGACTGGGATGGAGGCCGTCGCCCGTGGCTTCAGCTTCACCGAGGATGAGCAAGAGGGTGGCGTGAACCCCCGGATCGAGCAGCTCAAGGTCGACGCGGAGGAGCCTGGGGCGCGTCTTGCCGAGAGCTTCCTGCCTGAAGTCCTTCCCCCTGACGTGCAGTAGTTCTTGACCGGCCTGCGAGCCGAGATTTGGGCAACAAGGCCCTTGTAAGAAAAAACAAGTATCCTGGCTGTGGAATGGCCCAAGTGGCCTTTAAACGCGATGTTTATAACTTAAGCTGTTTGTGCTCAAGTTTCTTTCTGTGCTCTAAGTTATCTTTCATTCCTTGCCTTTATTTCTTTTCAACCAAATGCTAGCATTGTGCTCGAATTGCTTCGAGGGGAGATGAGTTGGGGTGCCGTAGCTCGAAGCGTGGGAAGCCTTGTGCTCGATCGTCCCGGCTCGAAGAGTTCGAGGTGACGCTCACACTTAGTTTTTGCAAGAAAAATTTCGAGGCGAGAAGGAAAAAGAGTGCGTTGAGCGTTTTTGAAAAACCTAGGCATGTTTTTTGAGGACTCCAGGGGGGTCCCCCCCTGGTCTAGCCCCCGAGGGGGCTTGAGTTTGTGGAGACAAAGTCGAGCCCACCTTGCATATGAACGAAAAGTAAGAAGCTGACTTGCAGGTCTTCATTCATTCATACTAGTGGTACATTTAATCGAAAAATGTACAAGGCATCGAGGCCTAGGGGAAAAAGCGACGTAGCTGTTCGATGTTCCACGCGTTGGTGAGGATCGAGCCGTCTTCATCGGCTAGCTTGTAGGTTCCTGGCTTCAGCACTTCAACCACGATGAACGGGCCTTCCCAGGGAGGAGTGAGCTTGTGGCGCCCCTTGTTGTCTTGTCGTCGTCGGAGCACGAGGTCGCCAACCTCGAAGTCCCTCTTGCGCACGTTCTTCTCGTGGTACTGACGTAGCTTCTGCTGGTAGCGCGCAGAGTGTAGGAGCACCGTGTCTCGAGCCTCTTCAGCTTGGTCGACGGCGTTAGCTAGTCTTTCCTCGTTAGTCTGTTCGTTGTAGGCCTTGAGTCGAGGGGACCCATACTCGAGGTCAGTGGGGAGGACGGCCTCAGACCCATAGACCAAGAAGAACGGGGTGAACCCAGTGGCTCGACTCTCGGTCGTTCGTAGACTCCATAGGACCGACGGGAGCTCGGCCGCCCACTTGTTGCCGTGCTTGTTTAGGCGGTTGAAAATCCTTGGCTTTAGTCCTTGGAGGATCATGCCGTTGGCGCGTTCGACCTGTCCATTAGTTCGAGGGTGGGCGACTGCTGACCAGTTCACACGGATGTGGTGCCGGTCGCAGAAGTCCAAGAACTTTTTGCCCGTGAACTGAGTGCCATTGTCGGTGATGATGACGTTAGGGACTCCAAAGCGGTGTATGATGTCAGTGAAGAATTCGACCGCTCGTTCCGAGCGGATATTGGTGATGGGCTTGGCCTCAATCCACTTGGTGAACTTGTCGATGGCCACGAGCAGGTGGGTGTAGCCTCCCGTCGTTTTCTTGAGCGGTCCGACCAGGTCGAGCCCCCAGACTGCAAACGGCCAAGTGAGGGGGATCATTTGGAGCGCATGCGCTGGGAGGTGCGTTTGCTTGGCGTAAAATTGGCACCCCTCACACGCTCGAACAAGCTTGATGGCGTCGGCAGTTGCAGTGGGCCAGTAGAAGCCTCGACGGAACGCGTTTCCGACAAAGGTTCTCAGCGCAGCGTGGTGGCCGCAAGCCCCCGAGTGCATGTCGTTGAGCAACTTTCTGCCCTCGTCGATCGAGATGCATCGTTGAAGTATGCCAGTCGGACTACGGCGGTAAAGCTCTTTGTCGTCTCCGTAGATGACGTAAGTTTTGGCTCGACGTGCCAGCCGTCTTGCTTCTGTTCGATCCTCCGGCTCCCCTCGAACAAGATATTCGAGGAAGGGCGCACGCCAATCTGCTGGTGGGCTCGAATCTTGATCGATCTCCATGACCTCGGCCTCCGTCGAGGGGGCCCAGTCGTTGGAGTGGGCTCGACGACCTATTCCGCTCCAGCCCCCGAGTCCCACTTTACAGATGGCTCGTGAAGATCTTTCGAGAAGACGTCTGGGGGGAGCGGCGCTCGAGACGACGCGATCTTGGCTAACTCGTCTGCAGCCTCATTGAAACGTCTAGGGATGTGGTTGAGCTCGAGGCCGTGGAAGTTTGCCTCTAATTTGCGCACCTCATTGCAATATGCTTCCATTTTTTTGTCATGGCAGCTTGAGGCTTTCATCACCTGGTCGATGACGAGTTGTGAGTCACCTCGAGCGTCGAGGCGTCGGACCCCGAGCTCGATAGCGATACGCAACCCAGTGACGAGCGCCTCATATTCTGCCATGTTGTTCGAGGCCGCGAAATGGATTCGCACCACGTAGCGCATATGTACTCCGAGGGGTGAAATAAAGAGTAGGCCTGCACCTGCTCCTGTTTTCATGAGCGACCCGTCGAAATACATAGTCCATAGCTCGGCCTGGATCTGAACTGGGGGGAGTTGGACGTCGGTCCACTCAGCGACAAAATAGGCCAACACCTGGGATTTGATAGCCTTTCGTGGGGCGTAAGTGATGGTCTCGCCCATGAGCTCGACCAACCACTTAGCGATTCGACCCACTACTTCCTGGTTTTGGATGATCTCCCCGAGCGGAACGATGATACCACTGTCACCGGGTGGCTAAGAAAGTAGTGCTGGAGTTTTCGACGCGTGAGTACGATTGCGTAGAGCAATTTTTGGATTTGGGGGTATCGAGTTTTGGCATCTGAGAGTACCTCACTGACAAAGTACACCGGCCGTTGGACGGGGAGCGCGTGCCCCTCTTCCTGCCTCTCGACCACTATGACCGTGCTGACCACCTGAGTGGTAGCAGCAACATAGAGGAGGAGGGGCTCGACTGGTTTGTCGTCTCGAGCCGGTCGTGGTGGCACGAGCACAGGAGGGGAGGTGAGCATGCTTTTCAGCCTCGAGAGGGCTTCCTCCGCCTCGGGTGTCCATGCGAAATGCTCGGACTTTTTGAGGAGTCGATACAGGGGTAAGGCTTTTTCTCCTAGGAGCGCGATGAATCGGCTGAGAGAGGCTAAGCACCCGGTGATTTTTTGCACCCCCTTCAGGTCTCGAATCGGCCCCATTCTCATGATGGCCGTGACCTTCTCGGGATTGGCCTCGATCCCACGCTGGGTGACGATGTACCCTAACAACATGCCTCGAGGCACGCCAAAGACACACTTGTCGGGATTCAATTTGATGTTTTTGGCCCGGAGGCATCCAAACATCAATTTGAGGTCGTCGACAAGGTTTTCTACTTTTCGCGTCTTGACAACGATGTCATCGACGTAGGCCTCGACCGTTTCCCCTATATGTTTTTCAAAAACGTGAAGCATGCAGCGTTGATATGTTGCCCCGGCGTTTCGAAGGCCGAAAGGCATCGTGACATAACAATACATGCCTACAGGGGTGATGAATGAAGTCGCGAGCTGGTCGGACTCCTTCATTTTTATTTGGTGGTAGCCAGAGTAGGCGTCGAGAAAGGAGAGTACTTCACAACCCGCAGTGGAGTCAACTATTTGATCTATTCGAGGTAAAGGAAAGGGAACTTTGGGACATGCTTTATTTAAGCTAGTGTAATCCACACACATCCTCATTTTCCCATTCTTTTTCTCTACTAGTACAGGATTAGCTAACCACTCGGGATGATGTACCTCCTTGATGAATCCGGCCTTCTCGAGCTTCTCGACCTCTTCACGGATGATCCTGCGCTTCTCCTCGTCGAAGCGGCACAGGCGTTGCTTGACAGGTCTCGAACCGGGACGGATCTCCAAGGCGTGCTCGGCGACATCCCTCGGTATGCCAGGCATGTCCGAGGGACTCCACGCAAACATATCAGTGTTTGCGCGGAGAAAGTCGACGAGCACTGCTTCCTATGCGCTGTCGAGGGAGGCGCTGATGATCAGCGTCTTCTCGTCTGAGGAGCTCGGATGAGCTCGGATCGAGCGGGATTCTCTTGGCGTCCTCGGCGGGCTCGAAGTTGCCGGCATGTCGCTTGGGCGCTGGAGCGGCGGCCTCTGCTGCCAGGCTATCGAGCGTCTTGGCTAGCTCCTTGGATGCGACCAGGGACTCCCCGTACTCGACGCACTCCACGTCACAGCAGTACGCGTGCTCGTACGTGGAGTCGACGGTAATGATCCCCTTGGGCCCCGGCATCTTGAGCTTGAGGTATGCATAGTTGGGGATTGCCATGAACTGGGCGTAGCATGGACGGCCCAAGATCGCATGGTAAGTCCCCTCGAAACCGACCACATCGAAAGTGAGGACCTCCTTGCGGAAATTGGCACGCGAGCCAAAGTACACAGGGAGGTCGATGCGGCCGATCGTGAGCGCCTTCTTGCCAGGGACGACGCCATGGAAGCCCCCTGCGCTTGGCTTGAGCTGTGCCCTCATGATGCCGAGCAGCGTGAGTGTCTCCATGTAGATGATGTTGAGGCTGCTGCCTCCGTCCATGAGGACCTTGGTGAAGCGGGCGTTGAGGATGATCGGGTCGACGACGAGAGGATACGCGCCGGGGTTGGTGACATGCTCGGGATGGTCATCACGGTCGAACGTGATGGGAGCATCCGACCAGTCGAGAAACTGAGGCGTCGCGGGCTTCACCGAGAAGATCTCTCGACGCTCGTTCTTCCGCTCCCGTCGTGACATCTGAGTCGTAGGGCCGCCATATATCATATAGCAATCGGCAACGGGCGGGAACCCGTTGTCGTCGTCGTTGTTGGCCTGATCGTCGCCACCCTTATCCTTCTTGTCGTCGTCCTTGCCAATGCCGAACCTCTTGAAGTAACCTCGAAGCATACGGCAGTCCTCGAGGTTATGCTTGACCGGCTCTTTATGGTACGGGCACGGCCGTTTTCAAAGATCTTGTCGAAGAAGGCCCTCCGGGAGGGGGTCGAGGCTTCTTGCGGTCGGCCGCGGCCACTTCATCTTCCGCAACCACGCGCTTGCCTTGCTGGTTACCCTTCTTCTTCTTCTTCCCGTTTTTCTTCTGGGCCTTGCTCGAGCCCTCACCGCCACCCGGGGGCGGTGCGGGCTTGCTCCCTTCCCCGCCAAAGAAAGCTCCCACGGCCTCATCACCGGCAGCGTAGTCGGCGACGACGTCCATGAGCTCGTCGACCGTCTTTGGGCGATTGCGCCCGAGCTCCCGCACGAGCTCTTTGCACGTGGTGCCAGAGACGAACGTCAGGATGACGTCGTGATCTGGGATGTGCGGCAGCTCGGTGCGCAATTTGGAAAAACGCCGAGCAAAGTCCCTGAGAGACTCCGTGGCATTTTGCTTGCAGTTGCGGAGATCCCACGAGTTGCCGGGTCGGATGTAGGTGCCCTTGAAGTTCCCCTCGAAAATCTGGACTAGGTCGGCCCAATCGTAGATTTGGTTGGGGGGGAGCTCCTCGAGCCACCGTCGAGCGGTGTCCGACAGAAACAGGGAAAGTTGGCGTATGATTGCCTTATCCTCTCGAGCCCCTCCCAGCTGGCAGGCCAGCCGAAAGTCGGCCAACCAGAGCTCTGGCTTGGTTTCCCCATTGTACTTGACCACGCTCGTGGGGGGTCGAAACGGGTTAGGCAGTGGCGTGTTGCGGATGGCTCGACTGAAGACTCGAGGGCCCGGCGGCTCAGGAGCCTGCCGGTCCTCATCGCTGTCGTAACGCCCCCCTCGATGGGCCTTGTAGCCACGGTCCTCAGCGCCCGCGGCCTTGCGTCGTCGATTATCGTTGATGTCGTGTCGCGCGTCTTGAGGCGCACGGTTGTCGAGGATGCGGTCTCGAGCGGGGGCCCTGCCGCCTCGAGGGGGTGCCTCTTGGTGGACAGAACCCTCCCGCTCGTGCCGCGGTTGTTCTGGGGCTGCCTCGCGCTGTCTTGAGGCCGAGCTCTCGGCCTGCTGAACGGCCGCGACTTGGAGGAGCCCTTGGACCTCATCCCGTATCCGCAGCGCATGCGGATTCGAGGGCGCAGGCATGTCCCGCAGCAGCATAGCGGCCGCAAGGACATTCTGACTTGCTCGAGGGAAATGGGCTGGCTCGAGCGGCGCTTCTGGCTGCCCATCATTGATGATGCGGTTGAAGACGTCTCGTGCTCTTCCTCGGGCGCCGAGAGCTCGAGGAGGGGGCGGATGGTTCTGCTCAAGGACACGCTTGAGCAGCTCCAGATTTGCACGTTCCGCGTTCATCTTGGCTTCGATCTCTCTGAGCTGAGCCCATTGTGCCGCTCGAGCGTCATCTTCAGGTTGTTGGTTGTTCTGCCCCTGCGGTAGCTCCTCGCGAGGTTCGATTACCTGCAAGGCTCCAGCCGCTGGCGTCCCGAGCATCGGCATTCCGACCGGCCGGTTGATGGCTGCGGCGGCCGTAGCGGTGCCGTCCCTGGTCTCCTCGTCTGATGGGACGTCGTCTTCTAGGCGGAAACACTCACGAGCCGGGTCATAGCACCCTGAATCCGAGTCATCGGAGTCGGGGTCAGCGCCGGGCGGTGCCCAGGGCCTTCCCGTGCTCTCCTCCTCAATCCGGTGGTGCGGCGTTGTGAGCCGGGTGCCCTGTTAAACCCGCGGTCCACCGACGCCGGCCACACGATTTCCAAGTTCATGGTGGCGCGCAAGAGGGGGCCAGGGCTCTCTTCTTGCGGCCCCATTGCCGACTGGATCTCGTTGGCGAATGTGGCGGCGGCGTTGGTGAGCCCGAACGGAAGCCTGCGGCGAGCTCGATAGAGCCCGTGCGGCAAGAAGTCGGGTGACGTTGGCCGTGCGCGTGCTCGAGGTGCCACGCCGGGCTCTCTTGGCGAGCGCATGGCGAACGTGAAGTCAGGGTCCACGTTGAGAGCTTCCTGCCTACGTGTCACCCCCTGTCGTGCGCCTGGCGCCCCTGCTGGGTGTGCCATGGCGTCCGACTGGGAGGGTATGCGAGCAGCGTGCTCAGAGCCCTGCGTGGGCTGGCGATGAAGCTGGTGCTGGTGGCGCCGGCGCCTTGGCGGCGAGCCGTGGTGGCGTGGCCTACGCGCGGCCCCACCGGCACGTGGGGGTGAAGCGCGTCTCCCACTCGGTTCACCGATCGAGAGTAGAGCCATGTCATAGCCCGTACCGAGCGACACGAACTCCAGACTCCCAAACCAGATCACCGTGGCGAACGGAAGCGATGAAGGGGGAGATGCCATCCGAAAAAATGGTGGGAATCGGGCGAAAAACACGCAGTTCCCCTACCTGGCGCGCCAACTGTCGGTGTTTCGTACCCCAGGGGGTATCACACCAACAAGTAAATTTCTAAGCGTGCTCCCTAATCCGGATGGTGATGCAAGAAGGACACAAGATTTTTATCCTGGTTCGGGCGAAAGAAGGCCCTACGTCCAGCGGGGGAGGGGGAGACTTGTATTATCTTGCACCTAGGTGCTCGTACAGGGGCGTGTACAAGGTCGTCTTTAGACTTTGCGAGTGAGGTGTGTGTGCTTCCGAACCTGCCCTAAATTAGGCCCTGGCTTCCCCTTTTATAGGCCAAGGGGAGGCTCAGGAGTACAAGGGTTGGCAGGGCAATCGTATGCGTGACGTCGAGGTACGGGCGTCGAGTCGTGTCGCTGGAACCGTGGGTGCCCTCTCGATCCGGTTCGAGCTCGTGGATTCCTCGCTTTACCCGGCCGAGCCCGTAGCGATGGTCGACGATGGGATGGCTGTCCTTAGCTGACGCGAGCCGATGTAATCGAGGCATGGGTGATGACGGCCTGCCCGGGAAACCCGTCGAGCGGCCATCGAGGTGGGATGGACGTATTACTGCTCATGCCGTACACCGGTCACATCCGCCATCATTTCTCGAGCGGCGGCGGAATGTCCCGAGGGGTCGACGACCCGAGCGATGGGACGGTGCGACGTGCGTGATGGTATGGAAAGTTGACCAAGGCTTTTTGAAGGGGTGCCGTACGTGACACAGTGCAAGGCATGGCGCAATAGTGGCGCCTGCCATCCTTGAATCCAGGGGATGGGCAGCGTAATGGTGGAGGCGACCGGCGTCCGCTCCACTATTGCGGGCCCTGTAGCCATGGAGTTAGGCGGTGTCAGTGTACTTTGGCGCTGTTCGAGCCTGTAGCCATGTGCGTGCCTTAAAAAGGCAATTATTGCAGGCGGACTCGAGCGGGCGCTCGCTCGAGCGGTCTCCGTCTCTGTCTCGAGCGGCCGCTCGCTCGAGCAGTTACCGTCTCGAGCGGTCACTCGCTCGAGCGGTTTCCGTAATGTTTTCTCGAGCGGGCGAGCGGCTGCTGCTCGAGTCGGTGGGCTTTGTGGCTTTGTGGGCCTGATCGTGGGCGGCCTAGCTCGAGGTGGATTGGTGGTTTCTCTGGTCAGTTAGCTTTTGGGATTTTTAGAGAGGGATGAAGCCGATTTGCTTATCTCTAATCCACCCAATTTAGACCCCTAATCTGGTGCCGACAATAGCATTGGCAGGAGCTCTGCCATATCAAAAACTGAGAAGAGTTGACCGGTAAGTTTTTGTTGGTCTAGTAATTCAAGTTGTGGAGGGGTTGGTGAGCATGAAAGCACATGTCAACAAACCTGAGACCTGTTGCTGCATGTACAAGCTAGTTAGTTAGAACACCAACCCAAAATCCCCTCCATTTGGTTGGTTGATTTGACAGCAGCGCCACTGAGCGGTCTGGTTGTTATTCCTATTTCAGGCCAGACTTTGGTCACATAAAACGTTCTTTAGCACTCTAAAAAAAAATAGCAGCAAGATTCACTTGAACTTTGGTTCATACTCCTCTTGTTTTTAGAGAAAAGGGTTCCCTTTTTTTATTACCAAAAGCAAACAGTTCATACTCTTCTTTAATTAGATTTTGTAAAAAAAGTTTAATCTTTTCAACACCTCTAGTTTACGGTTCCTCTACTGTATCGTTTTCTATATATTCCGTAGATTCATTTTAATCGAGTGAACACTATTGAAATTGAAGTACTCGTAGTTATTTTGGACAATCTATTCCTTCTGTGAATTTTATACTCTCTCCGTTTTAAATTATAAGTAGCTTTGATTTTTTTTAAGACATGCATTTGGATATAATAATATGTGTGAATGCATAATAAAATGGATAAAAAACAAAGTGATTGTAATTTGGAACAAGGGAGTACTGTTTGTTTTCCTACGCAGAGTTGGGAGTAGTGACCAACTTACTATCGTGATCGTCTAGTGGCTGCGGTGTGGTCGCCGGCGTGCGGGGCTGCTGGTGGAGTTGGAGACGGCGACGGCAGTGGGCACAGCCGCCGAAACGATAGGAAAGACGTCGGCAGATCACTCCAATTGACCATTAAAAAAACTGCGCGCTCACCAAACTCTCCTCTCACCACGGCCCAGAAAAAAAGAGACGCCTTTCCTTTTCGTTCTCACGCCCGCCGGATCCTCCCTCCACCCGCGCGCGCCGCCGCGATGGCCGCGCTCCGCCTCCCCGCGCCGCCGCCGGCGAGGTGGTCCCCGCTCCCTCCCCCGGAGTCGGCCTCCTGCTGCGCCGCCGCACGTCGGGTCCGGGTCCGCCCCCCTCGCCATCTCGCGGCGCGGCGGGCCAGGGGGAGGACGCGCCGGAGCCGCCGCCGGTGAGGACGCTGCTGATCGACAACTACGACAGCTACACCTACAACATCTTCCAGGAGCTGTCGGTCGTCAACGGAGGTCAGTATGACATCCTCTGTCCCTTATTCTCCGCGCCTGCGGCTGGGTCGCGTGAGCGGCGGCGGCGGCGTGCTCATTGCGCCGCCTCGGGTGGGCGGTGGGACTGACGGGAGCTCGTGACACCTCCGCAGTGCCGCCCGTGGTCGTGCGCAACGACGAGTGGACGTGGAGGGACGTCTTCAACCGGGTGTACAAGGACCGCGCCTTCGACAACATCGTCATCTCGCCTGGCCCTGGATCTCCGGCGTGCCCAGCCGACATAGGTGTGTGGGAAATCTTCATCTTCAGTTTTGCCAGTTCTGCAAAACTGGGGAGTTTGTTCAGTCACTACTGCCACTTATATGGTGCACGTATTGTTTTCCAGGTGTATGTCTGCGTATACTTTTGGAGTGTGGAGATGTACCCATCTTGGGTGTCTGCCTTGGCCATCAGGTGATATTCAAATCCTCCTTTCGTTTTCAGTGTTATCTTTGTGAATTTATTTAGGATCACAAAGAAATTTGCATGGATCACGTGGCTGTAGCTTTACCTGAAATGGCTGCTGCTGCTGCTGCTGCTGTTGTCTGCTTGTCTTTGACCATTGCAGGCCCTGGGATTTGTACATGGTGCTAAGATTGTTCATGCTCCAGAAGCTATACACGGGCGACTCAGGCAAGGCCTTGAGTTCATGTTAATGAATTCACTTAGTATTGGTGAGTTCTTGCTATTCTTACAGTTTATGCATGATTTAACACTCGTTGTTGTTTCAGTGAAATCGAGCATGATGGATGCTACCTCTTTAATCGTGTCCCATCAGGTAGAAACTCTGGCTTCAAGGTTAGTGTACCACTTGTATTACTAGTTTCATCCCTTGCCATTTGTGTTTCATTTCAGTCTTCATTTTCTGTATGATATGAAATGATAAATCCTTTGAACTTGCTTGTGGTGTTTTCAGGTAGTGAGGTATCATTCACTTGTAATAGAATCTGGCTCTCTACCTGATGATCTTACATCAATAGCGTGGACTGCTTCTCCAAATTTGCTTTCTTACCTTGAAAGTGATCAAAGTAATGTTAGTACCTTCTTGGGATCATTGGGCAACAACTTTATGACAAGCCCTCTAGAGTTGAGTAGCAATGGTGGGGAATTATCCAATATAGGACATGCTAATGAGTCAGATGATGGCAGTGTTATCATGGGCATTAGGCACTCTAGCAGGCCTCATTATGGAGTGCAGGTATCTTAGTTTATCCTGTGCGTTGATTTCTCTATGTTTTAGTAAGCTGTTCTTACACATGATTGCCCTTTAACCCAGTTTCATCCAGAGAGCATTGCTACTCATCATGGAAGACAGATTTTCCGAAACTTTAAGAAGATAACAGGAGATTTTGGACTGTGCTCATCATTGTTTCAGGAAAGAAAGGTTCACAGTATTGGTAAACTGGAAAGATCTCAAGTACTGTCTATGATGAAGTAGTTAACACACTATACCTCTACACGTCATTTTAGCAGAGACTCCTGTTATTCTGCAGGTCAATTCTGCAAGCCATCGTGATTCTATCCCTAAGGACTTGTTGCATACTGAAAGAATGGAACTTTCAGAGCCTGTACTTGGAAAGAGAAGCATTGGAAAAAAGTGTTTACGATTGCGATGGAAGAAGATTGAAAATTTCCTCTGTCCCACAGTTGGCTCTGAAGACATATTTGCGGCGCTTTTTGGCCATCAAAGCGGTCAAGACACGTTTTGGCTGGATAGCTCATCAGTCGACCAGGTATGTAGTCAGCTTACTCTTAACTAATCACCAAAGTCGAATAAAAATAGACGATACTATTTTCTCTTCAACTCTTGATCTACATGAATTGAGCTGCAATCACTGTCTCGTTGAGTGGTAAAGCTGGAAATTTGCTGAAACTTATTTGATTGCAACTTCTTTTCATGGAGATAGTGTATTCACTTTTGTGTGTTACATGATCTTCTGTCTTTGTTTTGATCTATTTCTGCTTGCAGAATAGGGCACGTTTTTCATTCATGGGTGGCAAAGGTGGTTCCCTGTGGAAGCAAATGACATTCCACCTATCAGGTCAAAGGTAAGAAATAATCATGCTTTAGTGCATTGTAAGCTTTATGTCTGCCAGCATTTGGTAAATACCTTCATGTTATTCTGTAATTCACAAACTATTTTCCAGAGCCAATTGTGGAGGGACACTTATTACCCAAGATGCTTATGGATATACTGCCAAAAACTTCATCAAAGAGGGATTCTTGGAGTTCCTTAACAAGGTATATGTTTAAAGATCATTGATGCTTGTGATAAGTATTTAATATCATTAATTTTGTGTGATCTTTACCTTGTTGCCATTTGCCACTATCTATGGTGGTCTGAATAATTTACTCAAGCAGAAATAGTACGAGGAGCCCAACTGTTTTAGTATTTTGTTAATTTACAGGAGACCAACTTTTTTGTTAAAATTAAATAATTAAATGGGGCACACTGTTTCTTTTTCTTCGAAATGGGGCATCCAGGTTTTAGCATAGATCACATACCACTATAGGAACTTTTTCAGATCCTGCAGCAGAGAGGAACAAAATAATTTTGTGACTAGGTTATGGAGTCCATTGGTAGCAAGCCATGGTTTTTGACTGGTTTAGCCATGTCAAAAACAAAATCAGCCGGTCTGAGGTATCTCAGCATGAAGTATTGGTGGTTACTGACATACTATCTGTATTCTGCATGTTAGCACGATCATTCATACCTTAGGTTTATGAGTAAGTGCAATATGCAGTAGATTGTGGCATGCATTTGTCTGAGTTTTGATTCTCACTGTTTCACACTTTGCAGGAGATCGAGTCCATTCAATACAATGAGAAGGATTACGAAGGACTGCCCTTTGAATTCCATGGTGGCTTCGTTGGATATCTAGGGTATGTTGATTTCTTGTCATGAATTGATGCTTAAAAAAAAAAACTTATACTCCCTCCGTCCCTAAAAAAGAGTTTCTATGGGATGCATGCTTGTCAAACTTTCTCAACTTTGACTTGGTTAGTAGAAAATACGTGTAACATTTGTATCTCCAAATAAGTTTATTATGAAAGTATTTTCAAAGATCTATCTAATGATACTAATTATGTATCACAAATATTAATATTTTGTTATATATATTTGGTCAAAGTTGAAAATGTTGACTTTTTAGGAAGCGAGAATGACTCTGAGGGATAGAGGGAGTATTATACATTTGTTGCAGTAGATTAGATATTATGCATCAATTTTGCCTGAACTTGATTAGTTTCCTGCTACAAACAGATCTTCCATTCTACAAACAATTGTTTTCAATTTTGACTTCCCATTTCCGTAATTGTCTCGTTTGGACAATGGAGCCTTCTGTACTTCATTTAATTCTGTTTATATTATCTATTTCTTTTGGATTTCTTTAAGATCCTTTTGAACTAATTTAGTTTTCACTGGATACCAGGTATGGTCTTAAAGTGGAGTGTGATGCATCATCTAACAAGGCCAAATCAAGTACTCCTGATGCATGCTTCGTCTTTGCTGATAACACTGTGGTGGTTGATCACAGTAATGGTGATGTGTATATATTGTCACTGCATGATGAATTTTATTCTAGCAATGGAAATGGGATATGTAAAAATTCAACACATACTTCATGGTTAGTGGAGACTGAGAAGAAGCTTCTCAGGTTGGGTGGTATGCGCCCAGGATCATCAATTAATGGGAAGGCATATGCTATATCATCCAGTGTGCATAAGCAGAGTTTTGTTGTAGAGAAATCAAAGGATCAGTATATTAGAGATGTTCAGAGTTGCTTGGATTATATCAGGGATGGAGAAAGCTATGAGTTGTGCTTCACTACTCAGATGAAGAGAAGAGTAGACTATATAAATGCGCTCCAACTCTACCTTAAACTGAGAAAACAAAATCCAGCTCCTTATGCAGCCTGGCTTAACTTTTCCTCAGAAAACTTGAGCATATGTTGCTCTTCTCCAGAAAGGTTTCTACGACTGGACCGATGTGGAGTTCTAGAAGCAAAACCAATCAAAGGTACTATAGCACGTGGCAGAACACCAGAGGAAGATGAATGTTTACGTTTGCAGTTGAAATACAGGCAAGTACACTATATTTTCTAGATATATCTTGGTTCTACCACTCTTTATTGAGGAAATATTGAGCTTGGGGTGCTGTTTCTTTGCTTTCCCTGATTTATTTTGTATTTGCTATTCTTAATCTTTTGAATTAAGTTTCTTCACTAATGGTCTTGTGGAAGAAGATGGTAAAAAATAACTGGATGAGTGTGTTAAGGAATCAAAAGTTTTATATTGATATTTATGTTAAGCTTGGTTCAATAGTCTGTTCAAGCAATATGACTGCTGAAGCTAATTCAGTTTTCAGTTGACAGATCTATGATAGAAAATTACATGGCTGTATAGCATTTACTGTAAGCATAGGTGTTAGTTTTTTGTTGTGTGTCATTGTAGGTTTCTACAGTCACAACATGTTCTTATTGATGTCTTCCTTTCCTGGTAGTTCAGTTTCATTGTTATCTAGTAGATGTTCTAAATGCTAATCCTGTTTCTGTCGCAAAAAAAATGCTAATCCTGTTTCACAGTGCTCATATGCTACTGCTATATTTTTCCTTTTTGCATGTGTTCAACTTCAACAGTGAAAAAGACCAGGCTGAGAACTTGATGATTGTTGACCTCCTAAGAAATGATCTTGGCAAGGTTTGTGAACCAGGGAGTGTGCATGTCCCTCGTCTCATGGATGTAGAGTCATATAAAACTGTCCACACCATGGTGAGTACTGTCCGTGGAACAAAGAAGTCAAATCTAAGCCCTGTTGATTGTGTGAAAGCAGCCTTTCCAGGTGGTTCAATGACTGGGGCCCCAAAAGTTAGATCAATGGAGATCCTTGATTCACTTGAAACTAGTCCGAGAGGTGTGTACTCAGGATCGATTGGGTTCTTTTCATACAACCACACGTTCGATCTGAACATTGTGATTCGAACGGTTATCCTGCATGATGGAGAAGCCTCAGTGGGGGCAGGTGGGGCGATCGTAGCTCTGTCAAACCCAGAAGCAGAGTATGATGAAATGTTGCTTAAAGCAAAAGCACCAACAAAGGTGGTTGAGGATTTCGTTCAAACAATTTACAGCTCAGAACGATCGGATTCGATGCAGACAACCTTAAGCTAGATCAGATAGACAAAGGGTCATTGTTTGTTGAAGCACAAAAGGCATTGCAATGGACTTCAGCAGACACCATGTATCTGAGAAATTTGATCTCAGCAGTTGGTGCATGCTAATGAACATTGGCAGTGGGGTGAGGGCATGTCTTCTTTGCAAAGGCATGAACATTCCAATCCCTGTTGCCAGAAGGAAACAAAAGAGATATGAAGACTGAAGAGGATGTTGAAGTCAGTCAGATTCATGGTGGCATATAAAGTTTGCTGACATGGTGTCAACTATATAGACTAGTAAAGCTACAAAAGGAAACCATACGAGCTTATGTATATCTCAAATCGATCATCCACGGTTTTTTACCCCTAAAGAATGCACACATGGTTTTTTGTTAATGCATTTCCCCTTTCTGGGGAGTTGCCTTTTATATAACTAAATCTACAAAACCAACAGTGAGTGTGTGTGGGTGTGAAAGAAATTGGTACTGTTGTGTTGTACGGTTGTATCAGCTAATTATACCTGAAATATTCTTTGAAGTTACAAATGTATCCTTTGTTGGTGGGCGAACTTCACGTTTCATGAGCCATTCCCTGAGTCCTTTCCTGCTTCTCAAACCCCGTTGTACTGAATATATTCTGTTGACTGCGGTTTCTGTTATCAAGGATTCCGAGCTGTGGCTCGATCTGTTTGTTGCTGTTGCTTCTGACAGTGACCTTCGTGGGTTCTAAGATACACGTCTTATGTTTAGTTTTGTGTGTCTACTGTATTGGATTTATTGCTAGTGAACCAAAAAATGTTTTGATGTGCAGAGGCGGCTCTCAGTTGGCTTATTAGAGTGAGCAGACCTGAGTATAGCAAGCAGCAACTGAACCCCATTTGGGGCTTGCTGAATGCTGAGCAGCGGCAACCAGCAAAGAACACGCCAAAATGATGGCGTCTTCCAGCCGCGGCCGGTCGCCGCCGGCAGGGACCCCGTCGTTGTGATCTGATTGATTCAGATTCTGGTGCGTAGTTGATGGAACAGCCGCGCACGTCGCGCCATTTCTGAGTTCGTAGTTGGAATTTTAAAAAGGAGAATCGGCCACGCGCGAGCCACGACCCTCCACGACTTGGCGCGCCATTTCCCGAGTTCGTAGCTGAGAGAAGCGGGCGAGGCAGACGGCCAGCGCGCCGCCGGCGATGGGCACGGTGGGGGTGCAGAAGCGGTGGCGGAAGGCGTGCGGCGCCATCAAGGACTCCGCCACCGTGGGGATCGCCAAGGTGAACAGCGGCGGCGGCCGGGAGCGCAAGGACCTGGACATCGCCGTGGTCAAGGCCACCACCCACGTCGAGCGGCCGCCCAAGGAGCGCCACCTCGCCGGTGAGTGAGACTACTCGTCACCTCCCTCTCTTCTTCTCTCCTGCGATCGACCGCACCGGTGAAAATCTAACCAACTGGCCGGCCGTCGCTGCAGCGATCTACGCCGCCACGTCCTCCTCCCGCCCGCTCTCCGACGTCTCCTACTGCGTCCACGCGCTCGCCAAGCGCCTCTCCAAGACGCGCAACTGGGTGGTACGTCCGCCATTGCCAGCCATTGCCTGCTTCTTCCCTGATCGATCGATCTGACGCACAAGAGAAATGCCAAAAATGCTTTGGGCAGGTCGCTCTGAAGACGCTGGTGGTGATCCACAGGACGCTGCGCGAAGGCGACGCGGCGTTCAGGGAGGAGCTCCTCGGCTACCGGCGCAATGGCAACGCCCTGCGGATGTCCAACTTCAAGGACGACTCCAGCCCACAAGGTTGCATTGCATCTCCATTCCAACCTGAATGCATTTTTGCTCGTTGATGAACTGCTTGCTTCTTGACCTGAACCTGACTCGCACTGTCTCTTGCAGCATGGGACTGCTCTGCGTGGGTGCGCACCTACGCGCTGTATCTCGAGGAACGGCTTGAGTGCTTCAGAGTCCTGAGATACGACGTCGAGTCCGAGAAACTGAGACCTGTAGAGGGAAACCCCAAGGTTTAGTTTGTGACTTTGTGCAATTGCAATGCAACTGGTTTCAGAGTTTCCAGTGACACAGTTTCTTCTTTGTTACTACTGGCATCTGCTTGACTTTCAGGGGGAGAGCAGGACAAGGACCTTAGGCCAGGACGATCTCTTGGAGCAGCTTCCTGCACTGCAGCAGCTGCTCTCCCGGCTTGTCCGCTGTCAGGTAGAAGAGCACACCCACAGCATGTCAAGTATTGATCCTGACTAAACTAGACTAATCTTGCAAAATGCTGCATTGGTGGTTCTTGCAGCCTGAAGGGGCAGCTTTTGGAAACTACCTCATACAGTATGCCTTGGCTCTGGTATGTGTAGTGCAACCTTTTAGTGCTGATTAACATTATTTACTATCATCATTGGTTGAGATGACGACGAGAGATGAACTGCTCAGGTGCTGAAGGAAAGCTTCAAGATATACTGTGCACTCAATGACGGGATCATTAACCTTGTGGATTTGGTACTCCATCTAACTTCCTCTCCTATGAGATGGCAGTGTATGTACATCTTGGTTTTTGTAACGGTTTTGGATTCTTATGTTTTTGCAGTTCTTTGACATGACAAAACTTGATGCTATCAAAGCTCTGGACATCTATAGAAAGACAGGGAATCTGGTGTGTACAAGTCTAACTGTAGCATGGCTTGATAGTATCATCCTGTGGAATTTTACAGGGTCATGAGCTAATGTTCATCTCAATAACAGGCGAAGTCTCTTTCTGACTTCTACGAGCTCTGCAGAGGTCTGGAACTAGCCAGACACGTCCAGTTTCCGATTCTGAGAGAGGTCCTCCACGGTTCATCTGTTACAGTTACAGTTCATATTACAGTAGGAAGTTCTGAACTCTGATGCCAAACACTTGCTGTTTTCTGAATTATCTTCAGCCACCACCATCATTTCTTGAAACAATGGAGGAGTACATCAGAGAAGCCCCCAGAACTGCATCTGTTCCAAATGAGACCATAGTGAGTTCCATTTTATTTTCCTTTGTGCCAGTCAGCTAATCTAAACTATATACTACATATTCAATCAGCCTGTTTTCTGCCATCAGACTCTAAAACTTCTGTACTCAACAGGAGTACCGGCAGCTAGATTTCGTAATCCGTTATCAGGAAGAACAAACCCCTGAACCGATATTCGAGGCGTTTCAAGAACCTGTCGCAGAGGAAGCTCCTCCTGATCCTGAGCATGAAGAACCTGCTCAGTTTACAGATGATGACAGCGACGACGACGAACCGAAACTCCGACTGCTACTGCCGATTTGCTGGTAATTCTTGTTAGCGTGCATAATACTTCAGCACCTGTTTATTTGCAAAACAACAATAATAAAAGTGATCATATCCGTTGGGTCGGTGATAATCACTAATCAGGGCCTGCATGAAATAAACCCTGCTGCTGCTGCAATTGAAGGGAGCAACGCACTGGCTCTTGCCATAGTACCACCAGGCAAGCTTCGAGCATCACAGTTTCTGCTCCTGATTGCTGTCTCATGAATCCAACGGCCAATAGCATGACATCAAATTCACGAAAACATTGTGTTCATCTCCGATGTGCAGGTGGTTCGAGCAACACGTCTGCGATCGGGTTCGATGAGATAACAGGATCGTCAGGCTGGGAGCTAGCTCTGGTCACAGCACAGCCCAGCAGCAGCATGAACCAGGTGGCAGAGACCAATCTGGTAAAGAACAACATTGCAGCAGCATTCCTTCTCTTCGTTCTTGCCAGCATTGGCATTGTCTAAGCATCCAATGCCTCCCTTCGTTGCATGCATTCACATCGTTTGCTTTTTTTAATCTTGTAGGCCGGGGGATTCGACAGGCTGCTGCTGGATAGCTTGTACGAGGACGCCGCAAGGAGGCAGCAGGCAACATATGGAAACGGGCACGCCTCTGTTCAGCAGATCGACGATCCGTTCGCCATGTCAAATGGCGTCGCGCCGCCGACTGGCGTGCAGATGTCGATGATGGCACAGCACCAGCAAGCCATGTTTGGGATGCCGCAGCAGCTACAGTTCCAGCCTCAGTACGGCGCCGCTGCGTCTCATTTCAACCCTTTCGTCGACGCCTACTCTGTTCCATTGGCATCCCAGGGTCATGGTGCCCATCTACATGGGAAGCTGCGGCAGCTTGATCTGATGGTTCGAATTGGCCCAGTTCAGTTTGCATAGATGACGGCGTCTCCTCACAGAGGATGATTTGTATGCTGATTTAGAGCTGTATCGGTGAATTTGAGGCTCCTTAATTTCGAAGAACTGCATCTGTACCAGTTCCATGTAAAATTTAATCAGTTTCTGTCGTTCGAGCTCAACCACATTTCAAGGAAAAATAGGAGGGGCACGTCCCTACTGTGATTTATTAGAAAATAAAACAGCTCACAAGTTACAGGGGAAGAAAAAGAGGTATGGAGGGGATCAGGTAACAGAAAAGGCGAGGAAAGAAATAGCCAAAGCTAGGGAAACTAAACAAGAGAGTTTAACCATAATTGAATGTACGGAAAGAATTTTTTCTTGGCGTGTAACAGCAACAGCGCAAACTCTTCTTTGAAGTCCCTCTTTGAGTTCTGAAAGGAAGGTTAGATTGATTGAAAATTAAACCGTTCCTGGCCATCCAAATTGTCCAGCAGACAAGTGTAATGATTTCAGTGAAGAAAGGCACTTGCAGTTGTCTTCTAAACAACTCCAGATTTGGAAGAAATCCAGCTGAGGATGTTTTTGTATCTGAAGCCAATTCCAGCAATTGGTAGAAAAAGGGCACTGAATGAACAGGTGATGCAGAGATTCTTCAACTAATCCATTGCAAAGAACACAGCTGTAATTGGGCAGCTCCATATTTTTCCATTCTTGAAAGCTCTCTTTTGCTCAATCTATCATTTAACAAAAGCTAGCTAAACACTTTATGTTTGTTTTGGCATGAACTCTTCCAGATTCTCTTGAAAGCAAGATGGACAATGGCATGTTTACTTAAGTGTCTGTAAGCCTTTGAAACTGAAAATTATCCTGATTGCCATAAGCAAGTCCATGTGTCATTTTCCTCATTCAGAGGCAGGAGTTAGAGATCTGTAGTCAACTGTTGGTCAGAAGCCTGAACGGATAATGGCAGATGAAAAAAAGGGATCAAATCAATGGAAGCTTTACCAGCTTTGAGGGTGGTTGTGTTGAATTTTGCAAATGCAAATAGCTCGGCAGCCTTGCATCGGGACTTTGTTGTTCCATAAATCAGACCAAAGGTAGCAAGATTATCCACTTTTAACATTGGGATTGTTGAGGTAAGGATAGGTTTAGGAGATTGGAGTCCTTGGCTTTGTTGAGGATTGATCGTAGCAGGTCAGCTCAGCCACCAACACAAAGAGAAGAGGTGAAGGATATCTCTCATCCAGCCTATCTACTTTTCACCAAACCCTTTAGCGTTTAAAATCAGGATCGTTTCATGTTCTACCTTATCAAAGGCCTTCCCATTTTTTTTGCAATAAACAGCAGGAGCACTGCTATGTCATATACGAGAGAAGCAAGAATGCAGTTTACAACATAAAGGTTATTAGTTATTACATAGCTAAACCACTCAAACTCAAAAAAATGAATTATCAGTTGCTTCTTTGATTTATGACAGAGGTACAAGTATTCTAGTGCCCATGCTAGGCAATATTGGATTGTCCTAGTTTTGATAGCCATATGTATTGATTCCTATGAATTATTAGTTTCTTAATAGGCTTTTGCTACGGTACTCCGAAATGATTGTGGACCGTCCATTTATTCCGATCCAACGGTCACAATCATCTATTACCTCCTAGGAAGTAATAGTATTTATTGAAATTTATTTTATAAAAATAGGATAAATAAGGAAGGTTTGAAATATCAAAAATCTTTTTTAAAGATTTTGTTGTTAAAATTTGATTGATGCATGCGGTTGTGTAAATGATATGGAAAAATTTTTATTTTACATTTTTTTACTAATTTTATATGTGTACGTCTGTTAATGTGTTAGCATGTGTGTTAGCGTGTCATGCCACTTAAAAAAACGTATCATGTCATATACATAATCCTCTACCCGTAATTAAATGGCTCAAATTTAATTAGCGGATCAAGGGTGGCCATGCCGTGCGTGATGCGACGTCACTACTTTTTTCATCATGTTGGTTTGCCAGCAGCGGCTGATCCATCGAAGTCGGCCAGCCGTTCCATCCTGATCTTGTCACGCCCCGTGGCCGGCGTCCGTCGCCGACGGCCGGCGTGAGCACGAAACAACAGATAAACTCGAGATCTGGGTATGCGACGATGGCGTTGGCTGGGCAAACTCCCGAGCCTTGGCCGAATAACTTGTCTGAATTGAAGAAGATGTGTTCCTCGCTTACAGCGTTGGCACTTATGTGCTGGTTACAGCAATCGGCCTTGGGACCACATGTCACTGACTGAATGAAAACGTAAACATAAAAATACGCTACTCTCGATACATTGACGCCTTACTCACTTGGCGCCTCCAGTAGCTCCCGCAGCCGTGACACCTCCCCCCGCTGGAGACACAGCTTGTCCCCAAGCTGGCGCGGCTGGAAAACGATGCTTGATGGTGTTGTAGTCTTCCCAGGTGGTCGTGGAGCTTGGCAAGTTGGTCCAGTTACCTTGACTTGAGGGACAGCGGCGTTACCCCTGTGTACCAGCCGCCGATCGACGATCTTCAGTGGGATAGCTGCTGCAGCTTCAAGATCAGTTGTCACTGGCAACTCATCAAAAACAGGAGTGAAGTCAGGTAAAAATGGCTTAAGTTGTGATATGTGGAACACATTATGGATCTTGGAATCATCAGGAAGCTAAAGGCGGTATGCAACCGAACCCACTCTCTCCAATATGGTGTAAGGGCCATAGTATTTGAAGGCCAACTTGGGATATGGCCGATTGGCCACTGAAGACTGTGTGTAAGGTTGGAGTTTCAACAGGACTTTGTCCCCAACAACAAACTGGAAATTCTGGCGCTTCCGATCAGCCATAAGCTTCATCCGATTCTTTGCTCTTGCCATATGTGTTTTCAGTGCTTCCCAATGCAGTTCTCTGTTGGCGATGACAGTCTGGACATCTTGTGGGGTGTCCTCTGTGATGACAGGTACTGCACCCAAGTTTGGATCATAACCAAACAAAGCTCTGAATGGTGAGCAGCCAATGGCAGTGTGGAATGAGGAATTGTACCACAACTGTGCCAAAGGGAGCCAGGCCTTCCATGTTGTAGGTGCATCCTGGACTGAGCATCGGAGGTACATCTCCAGACATTGATTTACCCTCTCACTCTGTCCATCAGACTGAGGATGGTAAGCAGTTGTGAGGTTCAGGTCAACTTTGTAAGCCTTGAAGAAATGCTTCCAGAAGTTACTTATGAAAATAGGGTCTCTATCAGTGACAATAGACTTTGGAAGGCCATGAATTTTGACCACTGTCTCCACGAATGTGTTTGCAATGGATTCTGCATTGTATGGATGTTTGACAGGCAGAAAGTGGGCATATTTAGACAATCTGTCCACAATCACCAGGATAACATTGTAACCCTGTGATTTGGGCAGCCCTTCAATAAAATCCATTGTCAAATCCTGCCATAATCCTTGAGGGATTGGTAATGGTTGCAGTAATCCCAGTGGATGTGTGTTTGTGTGCTTTGATTGCTGACAAATGGCACACTGTTTGACATAGTTCAGAACATCCTGTTTCATACCTTTCCAGGCAAAGTATCTCTTCAGCCGAAAATGTGTTGCTGCCCCTCCTGAATGGCCTCCAATAGCACTAGCATGACAAGATGCAATGATCTTAGTTTGAAGTGCAGAATTTTATCCCAGCCATACCTTGTCATTGTGGTAGATGATGCCTTTGTCTAGGGAGTAACCCTCATTGTTAGGACTACTAATTGCCAACTGTTGCAGTAGCTGTTGAGCTTTGAGATCAGTTGTATAGCTGTTTAACACTTCTTGAATCCAGGCAGGTTGAACAGTGGATACTGCTTGGAGGGCCAACAGATGGGCCACTCGAAACGGGCATCACCGCTTTGTTCTCCTTGCCTTTCCTGTACACAATTTTGAAGTTGAGGCCCATCAGTCTGGTCATAGCCTTTCTTTGCATTTCTGAATGAAGATTATGTTCATTCAAGTAGGAAAGAGACTTGTGATCTGTGATGATAAGGAACTCAGCTCTTTGTAGATAGTGTCTCCACCTTTCTACAGCCATGATAAGTGCAAGAAATTCTTTCTCATAGATAGACAGTTGTCTGTTTTTGGGGCCCAATGCCTTACTGAGATATGCTATAGGTCTGCCATGTTGCATAAGGACAACTCCTATGCCATCAGCACATGCATCTGTTTTAACAGTAAACTGTTCCTGAAAATTTGGTATTGCCAATACTGGGGTTTTGGTCATGATATCCTTGATGTGCACAAAGGCCTCCTGTGCTGTAGGTGACCATGCAAACTCTTTTAATCTGAGAATTGAGGTTAGTGGTTTGGTCAGGATGCCATAGCCTCTGACAAATCTTCTATAGTAACCTATGAGGCCTAAAAATCCTCTCAATTCTTTCATTGAAGTAGGTGCTGGCCATTTCAACATGTCCCTAATCTTGGCTGGGTCTGTGGCTACCCCTTGAGCTGAGATAATGTGGCCCAAATATTCTAAGCTTTGCTGAGCAAAAGAGCATTTGGTCTCCTTCAAAAAACAGTTGATTCTTTCTCAACAATTCAAACACCTCTTGCAGGTGGATGACATGATCTTGGAGGGTGGGGCTGTAAATAAGGATATCATCTAGGAAAACCAGAACTGATTTCCTTAATAGAGGTTGCAGGATTTGATTCATCAAGCATTGAAAAGTAGCTGGTGCATTTGTGAGGCCAAATGGCATGACCTTGTATTGATAATGTCCCTGATGTGTTTTGAAAGCTGTCTTCAGCTCATCTTCAGGCTTCATTCTGACTTGGTGGTACCCTGATTTCATGTCCAGTTTAGAGAAGTACTTGGCTCCTGCTAATTCATCCAGTATCTCTTCAATCAGGGGCATAGGAAATCGATTCTTGATTGTCAAGGAGTTTAGCTTCCTGTGATCCACACACATTCTCCAACAACCATCTTTCTTTTTGACTAGTAAGACTGGGGAGGCAAAAGGACTGTTACTTGGTGTAATGAAGCCAGATTGTAAGAGCTCTTGGACCTGGGTTTCTATTTCTGTTTTGTGATGTGGGGAGTAATGGTAAGGTTTGCTATTGACTGGTATGGAACCAGGAATCAATGGGATGTTATGGTCATATATCCTATGGGGTGGTAGGGTATTTGGTGTTTGGAAAATGTCTTTGTATTGGGATATGAGATGGTGGATAGGATCTGGGTTTATTGGGTTCTGGCTTATGTTTCTGGGTTCTGTGTGTGGTGCTAGCATGACCAAGGCCCACACATCATTGCTTTTGGTAGACTTGTATACTTGTGTAGCAGAAATGGGATTGAGGCTGGGTTGTGGGGGTTGAATTCCTTGCAAAGTGATGGTCTTGTTGTTGTGGCTAAAGCTCATGGTCCTGTTACCCCAATCAAAACTCATTTCTCCTTGAGCAGTGAGCCAGTCATAGCCCAAAATTGCATCATAAGGTTGCATGGGTAAAACAATCATATTGCTGGTAAGTGTATTACCTTAGCAAAACCACTGAAGGTCTGGAGCAATTTGATCTGTCAAGATGGACTCTCCATTGGCCAGTGTAACTTTCTTAGGTGGCATAGCAATGGTAGGAATTTGTGCCAATTTTACAAAATCTGAGCTGATAAAGCTGTGAGAGCTGCCACTGTCTAAGAGGATTAACATTGTTTTGTCTCTAACCTTAGCTCTGAACTTCATGCAAGCTAGAGGTTCTTTACATGTTAGTGCATTGATGGAAAGGTTGCGGGAATTCTTCTTGAAGTGCATCTTCTACTACCATTTCATTCAGGGATTCCTCTGGAATTTCTCTGTCCAGATCATTGAGCACTAGAGCATTAGCTTGAGGTTTATTTTGTGCCTTGCAAACAACATTGTGGTCTGGTACATATTTCTCTCCACATCTATAACAAAGGTTAGTAGCCTTTCTGTAGTCTCTGAGTTGTCTATCTTGCCAAAAATTGGGGTTTTGTTGTGGTGGTTTGGGATCATGTCTCTGTTGAGGGTACTGTTTCTGCTGGTACTGGGGTTTGTTGTATTTTGGTTTAGCCCTGTCCAGTGTTGCTTGCTATACCTCAGCCAAGGTAGAAGCTTTTTGGACTGAGGTTGGCATATGTCCTTCTACATATCCCCTGATCTCTTCTTTCAAGCCATTGATATAATGGTGGGTGAAGAACAGGTCATCATACCCAGCTCTGTGCATCATGATGCCATATTGCAGGTGCTCAAATTTGCTTGTGTATTCTTCCACTGTGGTAGTGTGTCTGAGTGCCAACAGGGCATGCATAGCCTTCCTGAGATCATCAGCTCCAAACTGTTGCATAATCTCATGGCAGAAGTGTGTCCAGCTTCTGAAAGTGTTGTTCTGCTTGAAAGCCTGGTACCACCGAGCAGCCTTGTCTTTCAGATGCACTCTTGTTGCTGTAATCCACATTCCTTCTGGGATCTTGTAGAGATCAAAGTAGCCTCTACAGTTGTCCATCCACACTTTTGGGTCTTCACCCAAGAAATATGGGAAATCAATCTTAGGCATAAGGTGCTTAGGTAGTCTGTGATCTCTGTCATCTGTAGTATTCTCATTGTGATGATGGATGGGGTATACAATAGCTGGTCTGTCTTCATGCCTCACTGAATGGTGATGATCAGTCTTCAAGCTTTTGGATGTTGTAGCTTTAGCTTTGTTTGTCTTGTCAGCAAAGACATTCTCAAATGGTGGTTGATCCTGGAGCAAGGAATCAAGATCTTCTTCATCAAAGATTGGTTCTGCACCAAAGATAGGAGGTGGCTCTGGTTGGTTGCTTATGGGGTCATTCAACTTCAAGTTGATCTTGGCAATCTCATCACCATTGGACAAGACATGCCTAGCAATGTTCTGCTGCTCCTTAGAGTAATCATCCATCACTGAGCCATACAAATCCATTTGTGCCTTCATCTCATGCTGAGCTATACTCATAGCTTTCTGAGCTGTGCTCATTTCAGCCATCTGGCTGAACATTGTGTCAAAATTTTTCTGCAACTGCTCCCATTTGCTGTTCTCTTCCTCTGATCTGCGAGTCATGGCTTCAAGTATAAGTTGAGTCTACTGTGAAGGAAAAGTGGTAACTTTCTTTGGTCCTGCCATTGTGTTGGATCAAAACTGAAACTGATAAAATTTTTGGCAACAGGTTTGGTCTGCAACTGTAACATCCTGGATGTTAATCATGCATTAGCTCTGCACATCACCGGCATAATCATATTATTTGCAGTGCATCACAGTCTTGACATGCAATTCACCTTGATGCTTGATTATGCCTGAACTGCATGTGTTTATGATAAAGTAATACAAGTGTTTGGTGATTGACAACTAAAATAATCTAGACATGATTAGGACACCAAATGGACTAGGGTTATATTAACAACTTTGGTTAAACTTGCTTCTACATGTGTTGATCATGATAGGCCTATAAAAGTGCTTGCTTTGACCGTTTCAAAAGAGCTAGATAGAAGCTTTGCATGGCGATGCGCCTTAAACCTTTTCTTTGTAGAATTTCATAAGGATAAAAGTCCCAATACTCACTTTTCATGAAAATGAGTGGAAGATTTCCAAAAGGGCAGAAAAAGGGTGATTTAGGGGCTGTTTTTCCATTTTAGGGAATTTTAAAGGTATTTTCATTGGGAATTTTATATCTCCAAATCTAGTGGCAATCTGGCCAAACTCCTTAAAGACCAATTGATCTACTCTTCAAGAGGAATAGTTTTCATGTAGAAAGTTTCTCCTGATTCGACCTAGTTTAGGAGATACAGGGCAATTAAGTTTGTCCTAAGAGTGATGGAAATAGTATTTCTGTGTCGGTTAGTCAACGGCCGTCACGAAAATCTTCGAAGACGAAAATATCGGGCCGGCCACGGCAGACCTCGGCTGCCGCGTGTCTCCCCACGCGTCCTTCCTCCTTCTGCCGCGCCTGGCGCCTTGAAGGCGAGGGGGACACCTCCTCCAGACCTCCACTCCATCACTCCTCCCCACTCTTCCTCGCCCTCCTCCTCTTACCAGCCGCGCCGAGGGCGACAACGCCGTCGCCACGGGGGCGTCGCCGCACCACGCGCCGCCGCAAGGGCACCCAGTCACCGAATCACATGGAGAGGAGGGTGCCTGAGAGGGAGCCGCCATTGCCGCAGCCATTCCAAGCATCACCGCCCGCCATTCCGTTGCTATGCCAGCCAAAGCGACCGAATCGGCCATAGTCGCCGCCTCCTCCTCGTCGGAGTTGCCACCGCGAACATCTCCCGCTGAGCCTTGTCGTCCGTGGTCGAGCGCCTAATCGTGGTCTCCGTCTTCTGCCGCACGCGCAGCGCCCTCCCGTCGGGCCAATCGATGGCCGCAACACCGCCACCGCGGCAAGGTGGCCGTCGGCCACCACAGCTCGCGTGGCCAGGGGGCTGCGGGCCACCCCGCTCCGATCCGCTGGTGCGCGGCACGTCCCCGCAGCTCCGCCGCCCGCCAGGGGCCGCCGGAGAGCCGCCGAGCCGCCGGCGCAGCTACCTCCGGCGAGCTGTCCTGCTGTTCCCATCTCGGGGACCACCTTCTTAAAATTAGATGAAGGTGAGGGTTCCCTGTGTAAAAGCGCCAGGCACAGATGAACTTCGGATCAGTCCTTATGCAATTCTGCTAAACTACAGGGGCCTTTCTATAAACGGTTTGTCTTATCCGGATTAAAGAAAAGGATTTCCAGAATTTGATTAAAGGCTTGTTTAATTCATAACTTGATCATTTCTTGTCCAAATCGAGTGATTCAAGTTCCTATATTTTTCTTGTGACATGAGCTATGCATAGAAAATATGATTTTCTGTGTTTGAGATACTTTTCTGTGTAGGTTTTATTTAATTATTGAAATGTTGATAAACTTAGGAAATGCATAATAAATCATAGGATGATCATAAAAATGTGATTCTTGTCTTGTTCATCTTGTTTTGTCATGATATTGCTATGGTAAAGATATAAAGTATGCTTGCTGTGTGAAAATATAGAGTTGTAGTTCAAGCATGATTTAGGAGCTAGGAAGGAAATAATTTATAAATCAATTGTATATGTAAGGTATGGGTTTGATAATTTTTGTAGGCTCATTATATACTGTAATGTAGCCCTGGGTGTGATCAAAGTCATGGTCTGCTTAACTTGGTAGTACAAAGTAATTTCTACATGCAATCTGTCCTGCTACTTGTGAATTTTGTATAGGACAGTTGGTTCATCCAAATGGGGTCAAATTTGGCTGATGCACTTTGTTTGACATGTAAGATATACTGTAATTTTTATATAATTTTATGATGAGTATAACTATGTGTTGCTGTTGTAATCATTGGTTGGTTAATTGGGGGTTAATCCAATGATGCTATGTGTAACCTATTGATAGGTTGGTTTTCTGGGAAACATGTCAATATATGAAATGAAGTTAATTAGCATATATATCTACTGTTGAAATTTGGTAGCCATTGGATGAGTAATTTAATGGTTATGGCTGTTGCAAGATTGGTTGGCAGATTGTTTGCTTGCTGTTTTACCAGGACCCAGTCCTGATATTCTCTGTTTTAGGCCTAGTTAACTTGAGAATTAGGCTCTGATGTCTTGAGATGATTTATGGGCAATTTTATAAGCTTTCCAGATTGTCCTCTTTCGTGTCCATAGGAGTTATAAATCTACTGTTATGATTTATTTACTAGACTGCCAGTTGTAGGTCTCTAAGTGCTAGTGAAGCGTAAATGTGTGATGTTGTGTGTAGAGCATAACGATGATGACTCATAGTGATTAGGCTATGTATGATTGATTGATAATGAGTGTGTTATGATGATTGAGTTAGAATGATTGTGTAAGTATAGGTCTTTGGCTTTACTGGCTTGTTTGCTAGTGATATGAGTAGCAGATTAAATAAACTATTCACCTATGATCGTCTATCACCCTTGATCATCAATGATCATGCATACACCAACAATCATGCATTCATACATATGCATATACATCATTCTAGGATCACGTGTAGAACATTTGGCATGAAGTCAAGGATCCAGAAGGACAAGTCGCGAAACGGAGATCCGCACGAGAAGTGATCAAGAACCAGGAACCCGACATGGAATAGTCGAGTACCTGGGGCTCTAACCTCGATCTTCTAAATAAGGCAAGCCCCGAAGCATTTCTCCTATGGTTTGCAAATATCACTTGCGTCCTTTTATATGTTTAATGCATTAAGTTATAGGAGTTGCCTGGAAACCTTGCTGCATATTATCTATTCCTTGTCCACTTAATATATCCTGCTTAGCTCTGCTTAATTAGATTGAAAGAAGTCGGGTGATTTCCCATCACCTGCAAGATATAGGTGATTACCAGATATATATTGGCATAAGATGGATAAGTTGGTTATAACCAAGTGTGTTGGATAAAATTGAGACCGGGCGGAGTTTTGCAAGGTTTTGGAATGTAGTAACTCCGTCTGTGTCGATTAAAGACCGATCGTTGTCGGCCCTCGAGTCATGTTGAACGCAGCCCCACATTTAGTTGGTATCATGGAACCGCGAAGCCTTGTAGTTCTGTTTGGGCCGGTGACCGAAATGTAGGCAATAACACCGAAAGGAGGCGGGGTGGTCAGAGGCCCGATTGACCGTGGGCAAGAATGTCTGAGCTACCTGGCGTCGTACCGTGGGAAGACACGTCTTAATCGACCTGGCTTCGGACAACCTCTGGGTGTAGAATTGTCCATAGCGGTCCCGCGACTTTACCCGAACAGTACCAACGGTGACCTAATCGACCCCGACGGGGGACGTGTGGTTTGTGTGGGGCATATATCGCCAGCTGATTAGTAATCGATTCGAATCGCCATCACTCCTGGACAGTGAGTACTTGACTTGAGCTTCGACCTCGTAGTAATGTGACTATGGAACACAAGGATGGTTATATGGATGATGTTGGATAATGCCAAATAGACATGGTTACTATTGATTGCTTAATAATAACTCAAGTGATTGCTATTAGCATAGGTGCTCACCTAGCATAAACAGGTTATAATGATAAGCTATGCAAGAATAAAATGAAAGGTTCATACTTATATATATCTATAATTGGATAATTTGTGCTTTTTACAAATGAGTCAGCCAATCCACTATAAGGCCATGCATTCCACCCCAAAGCGTCCTTATTTTCTGGTTTAAGACGGGTAAGTCTAGCTGAGTACCCACGTACTCAGGGTTTTATTCCCACTTGTTGCAGATCGTACGACTTTTGTTGTGGCGACAAGATGGACCTGTATCCCACTAGGGAGGAATAGACTTTGGGGCAAAAGTCAACTCTTATACCTCATCTACATGCTTTTGATGGAGACAACCCTGAGCTGGCACTGTATTTAAAAGTATAGGTGTGAGTGTGTATTATCAAAATTGTTTTCTTCCGCTTTTATTTATGATTTGGATTGTAATAATCCTATGTGCGAAATGTAATTAAAACAGGTGAATGGGAACTGGCTGAACTGTGGATTCAGGTTTGTTGTAGAGTTGTTTGAAATCCTTCGAGATTTCACGGACTACCGGGCTGGTTTGGTTACTAAGTTCTAATTGAGTTGCCACGTCAGCTTGATTAGTGCTTCGTAATTAAATTAGTTGGTCGGTTCCGCTACAGCAACCGCCCCTCTGAATCTGCCAAAAGAACTGCTGTAGCTCTACAGCTGGAAGAGTGGCACCACGCCGGAATTTTACACTGAGACTTGCTCAGCAACCCTTGTGAGTGAACCCTTCCCCGCCGTTCGCCACCGCACAACAGTAGCTCTAGTGACTCCGGAATTTTACGCGTGGACTAGCCCCGCAACCCTTGTCACTGCTATCTGCCAGCCAGAGTAAAAGGGCTCGATCGAACTCTGCTTGCTCACCGCCGCCAAACAGAGTGATCAAACCAAAAACAACAATAAAAATGGAAAATTTGTATGTGTGTGTGTATTTGGTGGAAGGCTTGCTCAATCAACTCGCTAGGGTTACACGGACGCCGAAGTACTCCAATTCTACTCAAGGAAACCTATTGGGACCTCCACTCGAGCACTCGGCGGGCACAATAGGAGATCGCCGGTACCGAGCTGGACGCTCGCCGCCCCCGCCGAGGAAGGTAGGCTCTCGATACCAACTGTCACGCCCCGTGGCCGGCGTCCGTCGCCGACGGCCGGCGTGAGCACGAAACAGCAGATAAACTCGAGATCTGGGTATGCGACGATGGCGTTGGTTGGGCAA
Organism: Themeda triandra; assembly: GCA_018135685.1. Lineage (NCBI taxonomy): Eukaryota > Viridiplantae > Streptophyta > Magnoliopsida > Poales > Poaceae > Themeda > Themeda triandra. Next base: position 713,934 of record JAENPR010000255.1, on the reverse strand, counting down.
ACCCCCGAGCCTTGGCCGAATAACTTGTCTGAATTGAAGAAGATGCGTTCCTCGCTTACAGCGTTGGCACTTATGTGCTGGTTACAGCAATCGGCCTTGGGCCCACATGTCACTGACTGAATGAAAACGTAAACATAAAAATACGCTACTCTCGATACATTGACGCCTTGCTCACTTGGCGCCTCTAGTAGCTCCCGCAGCCGTGACAGATCTGGCCGAGATTGGGGGAAGCGACATGCAGGATTCTTCGCGTCCTTGCTGCGCCATGCGAGAGGTCCGGATCCCCGCACGAGATTACTGGAAACGGCACAGCCGGGACCTTATTCTTTACAATAAACGGCAGCGGGATTTCACCGTTGATAGCGGCATGCGGATGTTTTATTTTTGTTTTCTTGGATTTATTAATTTATTTAGTAAATCATTAAATTGAGAAAAATCAATGGTCCAGTTGATTTGAGATATTACCTCTCTTAGGTAAACGGTGTACCTGTTCTTTATAACTTTCTGCAGCCTATTTGCCAAGACTTTTGTCAGCAGCTTTCGGAAAGAATTCAAAAGTGATATAATCTGAAGCAAAAATTGGCCCAGTGTTTTAACCTTGAGACTTGACACTTGAGGTCCCGATGGGAGTGTCCGGACCATACTCTGCCCTCTGCAGCAGCGTGGCGCGTCCTTTTGATTGGGTTTGGTTTTTCCATTGAGAGCATTTCCGTTTCCTTTGTGTTGGATAGCAAAGGCATTTTCCGTCTTCACTTTCCTTTTCCCGTCCAAGTGCTATCAGATCTATGACGTCATATCTTTTAGTTTCTTTCATTTCTTTTATTTTATTTTATTCAAGTTTTCCTATACCTCTTAATTCTATTATGTTCATACCAGTGAAAAACTATTCACAGTGTGCAAAACTTTGTGTTCAAAGTTTTTTTTTGTGGCACCCTTTTTTGTTCATGCTAGTGATCTTTTAACTTCTTGCTGATAGTTTCTGTTTATGGTATTGATGCTTTTTGTTCATGTTATTTTTTTATTTATATAATCTTTCTATATGCAACAAAATCCTACAATTATGAAAATATTATTATGTAAACATCAATAATATTTTCATGGGAACGAATATGGTTTTAAAGGGCATGCATAATGTGCTGCATTTCCTTCAGGATGACTTCCTTGACATTGGATATCATTAGCATATCAGGTTGGCTTGATCTCTTTCTTTTTGGATAAGTTGGATTATCTCACCTAAGTCACATAGTAGCTGCTTAGTGTACTGAACTTTCAACACATTCTTCTACTATAAGTCTATAATAAAGAAACCATAAATTCATTCTCAAATTTAAAGTAAAGTGCACATTCGATCCTAATATCATTTATCAGTTGCTCTTTTATACTTTCCTAGAGCATTTTTCATGCATGTATGAGTTGATGTGAAGTTTGATGTGCAGTGAGGCTTTCATTTATAAATTTGATGGTAAATAATTGTTTTGTCCTAAATGTTGGATGTTTGTTAGCTTGCAAAATTATATTCTGTCAACACACACTGATGTTAGCAGTATCCTGTGATAATCAGCTACCTCACTAAATATTTGCTTTCATGTTTTTTTCAGCTCATGATATTTGAAGCCATGAAATAGAATTATTGTTGTTATGGTGATGTGTTTGCAGACCAAGAGGAACGGTCACTGCAGGTAAAGTAGAGCCGTTAAAGAGGTAATTGACTAATCTTCGTGAGGATGATATTGATTTTAGTTTTATTTGAATGTGTAAGTTTGATTGTTGGTGATAGGTTTTTGTTGAGCTTGGCTATAAGCTGTACCAGTTAGCATCCATGCCATTGTTGTATTTAGAATCTATAACTATATAAACAGCTTTCAATTGAAAAACAGAAACAAGTATACTCCCTTTTAAAATATCTATATGCAAAGAAATGAGGATGTGAAAACATGGTACTGGTAGCTTTATATGCTCAATGTTATCCTGTGAATGCCAGAATTTATCTGAGAATTATCTGAGAATCAGATGCAGCTATGCAAGACAACAGTTCTGAAGTGCTAATAAGCACGTTTTTTTTTTCCCCAGAAGGCATATTAAAAATATAAGAAATTAGATACACTCCTTCATGTTTTCCATTTGTAAAAAGTAGACACTAATATAATCTACTAAACATGAAACTTGGCTCAATCAAATTATTTAAATTATTGTGGCATTACTATTTTCCCATTGCAACACACGGGTATTTACCTAGTTATATACCATAAAACTAAGAATAAAAAGGGTATTCTTTGTTAGAATAAAGAGTAAATTGCACCAGGGGTACTTAAACTATTACCCGTGTAACACTTAGGTACTCAAACTAAAAAACGTCACTTCTGGGTACTCGATCTATCGTATCTGTTCTCCAAAGGTACTTTGGTGCCCAGGCAGGGCCGACGTGGACAGTCCATGCAAGCAATCCTTTTTGCGAAGACCCCCCCGCTGCATTTCTCCCTCTCTCTCTGCTCCCATTCTCGTTCCCCATTATATCTGCCGTCCGCCGCCGCCTAGCAGGTCGCCGTGGGCCATCAGCTCGCCAGCAGCTCGCCAGCAGTGGAGCAGCTCGCCAGCAGCTGGACATTTTTTTTTGCGAAGAACAGCAGCTGGACATAGTTAAAAGGAAAATTTGACATGAAATTTTGACAACAACATGTTGGCTGCTGGACAAACTAGAAAAGAAATTTTGACATGAAATATTGACAGCAACAGGTTGGCAGCAACACTTTGACAGGAAATAGCATCCATTAGATATTGTTCTAGTGACATAAAGTGACATTTAGTCACTGAAACAGCATCCACCACATTAGAGTTGATCTACTGACATGTAGTCACTAAATAGCATTCATCCTAGCTTCATATGACCTATACCTATATGATCACTGCACAAAAGAAGGCAAACTTCAGCTGCTGAACAAAAGGCAACTGTAGTTGCTCCACAAAAGCCAACTATGTGGGATGTACAAAATGGCATCAACACAAAAGCCACATAATCCTTCCTACTGGCCACCTGGACCTTTCTTGGGATTGCCTTTTTTTCTTTTTTGTGGTCACTGGTTTCTTGGCCCTTGCTGTCCTTCCACCTTTGGTAGCTGTGGTCATGTGCATTTGCCTTTTGTTCACCCAGGTGACACTGTCGGCTATTCCGGTCTACATGAGCATTGATAAGAGACGGATGATGTTCCTTAGTGGCTCTGAGGTCACGATGGATGGCAAATGCAAAGTTGCTTGCCCAACTGTTTGTCGACCAACTCGCTATGGTGGGTTGGGTGTCGTTGATCTCATGTTCTTTGGCTTCGCGCGCTGGGAGTGGCTGTGCCGGGTTGAGCCGGACCGTGGCTGGGCTTCCTTGCCGGCTAAGAGAGAAGGCAGTCGTGGCAATGGCCAATGCGAGCCTCAGTGCAGGGCCGTCCCGAGAAAATTCGAGGCCTTGTACGATACTAAAAAAATGAGGCCTATTAGCTTAGAAAAAACTAAAACATGATAAAGCATGCATTATAGAAAAGCTTTGTTATGCTGATGCAACAATCATAGGAATAGTCAATAGAACTCTATATGCAATAGTTGCATTAGGAAAACAACTATGCTCCTTTAAAAAACCGCAAAAATTTCAACGGGGCCTATTATTTCATTTGGAATGAAGTTTTGTAGAAACTTCAACTCCATATATAGTTCTTGGCATCAATATCAGATTTTCCATCCTTTTTAAGGACAGCCTCAAGATTATCACAAGAAGACTTCAACAACGACTGCAATGTTTCCGAAGTAAATAAGAAACCAATTTTTTTTGTAATGTTTGTACGGCTCAAATCTTGTTGTAAGAGAGGCTAGCTTGATCAATAAGACGATAAAAAGACTCTCACTGCATTTGGCGTCAAACGACCAAAGTTGATGGCGTAGAACGGAGAAAGGAAGGATGACCTATTGGATTTATTATGGGCCTAGCCCATTTTATTCAATAAATCAATAAAACTCTATGGTTTATTATTGTGTTTAATTTATTGGGTGAACCATTTTATATGGTACATGGACGTGATGTGGTACGGGCGGGCGGCGGAATCGATGGACTTTTCATTTCTTGTCAATTATGATAGTTGAGTATGAAAGTTACTTTCATTATCCTTAATTGACATAAATGAATTGTTTTCTCCATGAAGGCAAGTGACGTGTGGCTCTTTGCCTTCTCATTCTCATGTGGAGGATGAGGCCATTTGGCTTGCTTACCGTGAGGCTCTATGCCTTTTGGTTTTTGTCCATTGAGTACTATATATTGTATACCCTATGAGAGGTTAAGGGACTTGGTTCATTCTTCTTCTTACACAAGAGAAACTCATAAGCATAATTCAGTTGCAAAGAAGGTTTCCCCATCTCGTTCCTCTGCGCGCACAGAGAGCGAGAGGGCAGGTGCCTCCGAAGCCCTTGCTGTTCGTGATCCTTGCATGGGGAGGACAGCAATTAGGTTTTTGGGGAGCGTCTACGCGACTGCCCAACTCCCGCTCCCGCCGCCGCCATTCGTCATCATCACCGTCGGCGTCGCCATCTTCTTCCTCGAGTTCTTCATCTTCTTCCCGGGAAGTTCATCTTCATCCTCTTCCTCATCATGTCGCTGGAAACAGGACAAGGATCGAGATCATGGGGGTAATGAACTGTTCATCTTCTCCCTGTTTTTCGTTTTACTGAATCTGTATGTTTCAATAGTTCGTGTCTGCTTTTTCGTATGTTGTCATGGATATGTGTCATGTGATCTGTTGCACTGTTTCATAAGTCTGCTGCTGTCTGTTATTATTCTGAGTTATATGTCATGTCTAGATGTTTCTGTGATTCGTATGCATCGTTTCATATGCTGCTCTGAATATGTTTCGTCAGCTCTGTTATATCGTATAATGAGATGTTTGATATCTATTCCTGCTAGTTATATGTTCTGCATAACTGTATCTGTTTTACAGTTTTTCTGTTTCACATGTTACTGCTCATATGTTTCATCGGTTCTGTTGCTATGTTGCATATGTAGTCCAGTACATGTAGCATACTTAAATATTCATTTTATATATATGCTTTACATGCTTCTTGTTCATATGTTCATCGCTGGTATGAACATGTGTTATGCCATGCTTTTATCTATTTTAATGTTAATTTATGGAATTAAAATGACATTGAAATTGCCTAATTATCTAACACGACCTACTAGAGACAAATAGTTCTGCCGAGGTTTTTAGCTTAAAATCTAGTTAATGTCGCGAAGTCGCTTTTGTGTCTAGCTTTGTTCTTTTTTATTTTTGGGGAACAACTAGCTTTGTTCTTTTGGGAGGGGCTGACAAAAGTCATTTGGAGTCTTGTAATGTCATGAACTGTTAACCTGTGTTTTCTGTAAAGCTGGTATCCCCAGCGAGACAATCAGCTTTCAATATAAAGCGGAACCAATTTTGGTCTTTGGTCTAAAAATAACCCTTTCAAAAAAAAGAAGGTACATGTATAGTTAGAGACAATTGGATATGGAATTAGTACACAAATGATTTATAGCAACGTCACATTTTTAGAGCCGTCCATACAAATGGTTTTCAAAAGAGCTGTTCTAACCTCTCCTACAAATAGCTTTGTAGGAACAGCTCTATTTATAGTGTCGGCTCATAACTTTTCAAAAGAGCTGTTCTAACCTCTCCTACAAATAACTTTGTAGGAACAGCTCTATTTATAATGTCGGCTCATAACTTTTATCTAAAGTAAATTAAAAACTTTTCGGATAAAATAATGTTTCTTTTAATCAATAATTAATATGGTGTTCAGTAAACATGTTGTGATGATATCATCACGCTGTGCCTCTTGACCATGTGCATTAGCTTCGGGCGACGATGGCTAGCCTCAGACAAGTTGGATCAGTAGGTGCTACAGCTTCGTGCCGAGGACCTTTTGTCCAATTGTCCTCACGTTCTTATATTAGTCAAATGTATAGTCCAGAATCGTGGGCGGCTAACCGGTGGGAGCTAACTTATCGGATTCATTTTTTTTTCTATCTTTTGGATCCAGAATCATGAATTCTGAAAAATGATTTATAGCAACTGTTCAATATTTAGCCACCACTACACTATAGATCTTGAAGGACCACTAAACAAATAAGAATTTGGGAAGGACCCCCGACCCGCGTCATCTCTCCCACCGTGTGTGTGGGGGGGGGGGGGGGTGGGCGCCGCCGCACCCGGGCTCCCCTCCTCAGCGCCGCCGTCCTGGCCACCGCCGCCCTGCCTTCCACGCCGGCGGTGGCAGCCAGCGGGGGGCTCAAAAAGGCTCCCCCTACGCGCCTCTCAGCTCCCTCGTCCTCCCCCTCCTCTTTCCGGCGCCGGCGAGCTCCGCGGCCGCAGAATCGGGCCAGCCTGGAACGGATCCGGCCCCCGAGCGGCCGGATTTGCGTCCTGGGGCTTCGGGCGGTCTGCGTCGAACCTAGGGGCCGGCCCTAGGGTTTGCGGCGGCGGCCTCCCTTGGTTCACCCAGCTGGCCACCTCCTGTAGCCCGAGGTCGGGGGACCTCGGCTTGGGCTGGTAGACCTCGCGTCATCGAGCTCCGGGCGGCAGGTCTGGCATAGCCCGCCGGTGGCGGGCGGCCGGTCGGGCACCATGGCTCCTCCGTGCGCCATGGTGGTGGCCTGGGTGTCCCTGCCCACGCGTGGGCGGGCGACAGTCCCTGCCGGCGGGGTTGAGCCCTGGGTCTGGGGCCGGCGGCCGGCTGGCCCATCCCTGGCTCCCCTACGCCCCTCATCTGTGGCCCCACCGCGACGGTGTCACCCTGATGCGCCTGCATCTGCTGCATCCCCAGGCCTAGAGGCGGGGCGCCTCGGCTCGGGTTGACGCAGCAGGGAACTTCCACTACTTTCTCCGGCGCATCGGGGCTGGGCTGCGTCGCGGTGGCGGCTCCGTCCTCGGCACGGAGAGACCCATGAACGCGGCCGGCCTGCCTCCGTCGCTAGCTATTCCCCATGCGCCCCGCACCTGATGCACCCCAGGCCTTGAGGCGGCGCTTCGGCCGGGGCTGTTGTGGCGGGGAGGCCACCAACCACAACTCCGGTGCATCGGGGCAGTCCTTGGTGGCAGAGCGGGCCTCGCGCGTGTCTGCTCCCCGGCCCTCTCTCTACCATGCGACGGCGGCGGGGTTCGAGGCGAGGGATGGCAGAAGTCGGCAGCAGTTCCGGCCTACCTCTCTCGGGGTAGGCGGCAGGACGGCCGGCTAACCCCTCCTCGGCCTCCACGCGCCCCTGACCGGGGCCTGTGCTCCCGCAACCGTTCCTAGCCTACACCCCAGCCTCTCAATGGTGGGTGGTGGGCCTTCGCTGCTGTGGCGGCGCCCTCCCGCCAGCGCTCGGGGTGAGTGCTACGGCGGTGACCAGGGGCCGTTGGCCCTCCCTCTTTTCAGTGGGCCACGGCCATCCTAGCGGTTAACTCGCGCCGGTGCCTCCTCTCCTCCGCCATGGCCGTTTCCTTGTTGGGCACCGGAGGCGGACAACACGAAGACATCCAATGGCGTCATCGCGGCAGTAGCGGTCCAGGGCGCACAGGTGAAGACCTTGTCCTCAGACCGGGGGCCTAGGACCGACGACGGTGGCGTGCACGTCATTACCTTCTTGAAGGCGTCGTCTCGGCGGCCGTTCCTTGTTCGCTGCTGTCGGAGCTAGCCGGGAACGAAAGTTCCTCTGGGCGCTCGTCCCAAAGGAGTTGGCGTCCGTGGGCGTCATTTCCTTCCTGAAGGCTCTGTTAGCGCGCCCACGAAGCTCTTCCGACGCCGAGTCCTGCCCCTGCCCTTGCCCCTGCCAGGCTCCTGGGCCTTGTTGTTAGTCATGGTGGAGGTTCTTTTCTCTTTCTTGTGTGTTGTGTCGTTCCGGCCACTGTCTCCGTGGTCCATGTCGTGTTTTGTCATGTGTGTTGTACTTGCCATGCTTTCGATCACCTTCTTCTTAATGAAAATGACACGTGAAGTCGTGTTCGAGAAAAAAAACTATAGATGTTGAAATGCCCTGCAAATAGATCATATTCGTACTGGGCGTGGCAGCTGGCCAAACGCCTCTATAAGTGGCCTTGAGCCGCCCCTATAAATGGTGGCTGGTATAGTAAATCGAACTCTAGGTTGAAGATATAATTCTAGAAATGGAATAGGATTACAGACCTATAGTATAACTTGACTTACACTCTAAGTCTCTATACCTTATAAATACCTCAAGAAGGTCAATACAATCAACAACAGCTGTACAATGTGTTATTGAGATTTTCTCCATATCACCCTTTTCTACGTGGTCTTGCAGTTGGTTTTATTATGTTCACATGTATCATGTATGATGGTCAGTGGAACCCGAAAAATATGCTGAATACTTTTTGGGTCACGAAGTGCAACAATTAAGTTTGCTGGCAAGCCTGTCGGCTTGTATGAATCGTTTGACACTATGATTAAATTACGAGTGAATATTAAAATAGAGATTAACTCAAGACATGTTGCCTGCTTGTGCCTTGCGTCTCACCGTACCATCTAGGCTACTAACTATATAGCAATAGGTCAACCACTGTGTTTCAGTCAAAATAATGCAAGTTGGTTTATGTAGCAATCTTAAACATGGAAACTCCAAGTTATGTTTAACTTCAATGCCATATTGAATTGTTGTTTTTTGATCTTATGAAGTAGTAATTCTCAGCTTGTGCTCCGTAACATCTATACATCTGAAATATTGCACCAGCACATTATATTGCTTGCTCAGAAGTGTATAACCAGTTATATATGTTGCATCTAACACTTCCAAATTTTCATGGTACGTGTTTCTCAGTCATCTAAACAACTGTCCAATTGTTCAAAAGAGGTTGTTGTAAACTTTCTATCTCTGACGATCGACACAGTATAATAATAATACAAAGGACACAGACACAGGACGGTGGATGTCTCTTCTTTATTCATTAGATCTGGGCCTCCGCATGAAGGGAAGAACAGCAGGGTTGGAACTTGGAAGAGGATCCTAGGGCAGGGCGCCAACCTGGCCCTAGCTAGCGCGCATACACTTCACACTAGGAGAAAAACTTCATCCCAGATATGTTGTCCTCATTAAAGTCCATCTGACGATCTTCTGAATAAACCGATACCTTCAAGAAAAGAGTACAACATTTGTATGATTTTCTTTGTATTAACAAGGGATTTTAGGAGACAACGTCTCTGATTAACACAGACAAAGTCCATAACCGATAATGGCACATATAAGAACCACCTCAGTAAATGGCATTAACACAGATATGCGTCTTAATTAATTAAGATGTCCGCCTATGTTAATTGAATCACTGATTAACAATGATCATTTGCTGGAGGCAGCCGTGCGCTAGCCCCCTCTAAAATTTACTTTTTTTAGACAAAAACCACTTGGCCCTGCTTTTTATAGAAAGCAAGATATGTTCGCTGGGGTTACCAGCTAATACAATAAGTTTTTAGCCGTTTCGGCCTCTATGGAAGCACAACTCAAAACAACTCCCAGCAAAGAAACTACAAGTTCTTGTGAACACTGAACGATTCAAAAGCTCTCTACTACTAAATTTTGCAGCGACTCCAGCTTTAGTTTTGTATTTGTTGTGCTTTGCTTCTACTATCTTCACTCTCCATCTTCACGCCATTATCTTTGCCCGCTTCGCTCCGGTCAACTTGACAGCCTTCCTATCGCCTTCATCACCCAGTCCTTTTCCGTGTCCCGAAGCAAGATGCTCCACTTCTGCATAAATGTAATTGATCGGTGTATTACCGAGTCAGCACCTGTTATCACTCTATTATTAAAAACAAGATCATTGCAAGTCAGCCAGAGACTCCAGCAAACACACGCTAACAGAAACATCATCATGGGTTTAGGGTATTCCCCTCTCCCCCAACTTAGATGGAAGTACATTTGTAAGTTGGTTGGGACGGTCAACCAGCCCATAGCCTCTTTCAGTGTCCACCAAGTATAGTTAGCAATGGCACATTGAAACATAATATGTTGAGCCGATTCTACATCCCCACACATTTTACACTCTATTTCCCCTGGCCAATTCCTTTTGATCAGCTGCTCTGCTGATGGAAGACAGTCTTAATACACTGACCACAGAAAAAACCTGATTTTAAGTGGAACTTTAGCTCTCCAAATCCCCATCAACTCTCTATTTTGCATCCCAGTATTGGTCAGCTCTTTATACAATGAGGCCGTTGTGAAGTTTCCTTTCTTTTCCAATGCCCATGTGACTGTGTCTCTCTCTTCTGTTAGTTGTACCTGCCCTACTTGATTCAACAAATCCTGCCACTCCTCCATCTCTGGGATACCAAAGGATCTCCTAAAAGTCAACTTGATCTCATTGTTTCCTAGTATCTCATAGACAGTACCTGTCTGCTCATTGTAAGTTTCAAAAATCCTCTTATATACTATATTAAAGGGACATCCCCCACACCACACATCCAGCCAAAACCTAGCTTTCTTTCCATCAGCAATCACATAAATCAAGCCCCTGGCACACCACTATTTTATTTCATGCAGTCCAGACTAGAATGGGGAAACATTTTTTTTGTTTTGAGCTGAAGAAACCTTTGTCCCCCATGTACTTTGCTCTCAACAAGTCACAGCATGGATTCATGTCACCCTTTTCTAGCTTGTAAATCCACTTTGCTAAGAGACACTTGTTCATTACTCTTGTGTCAGTGAAACCTAAACGTCCTACAGGCTTTGGGGTGGCTAGCACCTCCCATCTCATCATATGATATTTCGTTTGTTACCTGGTCCATGCCAAAAGAAATTGGATCTTGCTGTTTCCATTTTGTGGTGAGCCTCTCCCTTCAAATGAAACACTCCCATCACATAATTTGGGACCGAACTTAAACAGGATTCTTTCAAGATCATATTATATGAGCTCTCATCACATAATGAAACACTCCCATCACATAATGAAACACTCCCATCAGCAAGCAACTCTGCCAAGTAGGCACTCTTTTTTCTATCTTGTGGTACACATAATCAAAATCCTGAGAGCTCATATAATATCTATCAATCATCACACCCAAGTACTTCATTGGAAAGCTTCCAACTTTGCAGTTGAAGACTTCTGCAATCTGTCTATGTTCCTCTATTGTAGATTCCAGTACAAAGACCTCACTCTTGTCATTGTTTTTTTTTAAACCTGTCATGGACTCAAAACAGTAGAGTAGAAATTTTGTATTGCAGATTGACTCTTCATTCTGATTCAAGAACAAGATCGTGTCATCTGCATATTGTAGATGTGTTATTCCTCCTTCAATTAATTCTGTCACTAAGCCTCTGATACAACCATTATTCTTGGCCCTGTCCAATAGCATAGACAAAGTATCTCCAACTAAGTTGAAAAGCAAAGGAGATAGTGGATCTCCTTGCCTTAACCCTTTATAAGTCCTGAAGTAACCTCCTGGCTGACCATTTATCATTATACCAACTCTTCCACCTTCAATTACCTGTTTCATCCATTCTATCCACTTTCCTGGGAAATTCTTCTTTCTTAGTACCTCCGTCATAAAACTCCAATTGACCTTATCATAAGACTTTTCAAAGTCTAACTTCAAAATCACACCTTGTCTATGTTGAATTCTCAGTTGATGTAAAACTTCATGTAGCATCACTATCCTTTCTCTATTAGTGAATTGTTGTGTTATTTAAATCCTCATAGGAGAAAACTTCAAGTAAGAACTTACAAACAAAAAGGGCACAACTTTAACCTTCTAGGTTATTTAGTCTCTCTCACATAATAGAGTCTTAGTTTTAGGGTTTAGTCTCAGAAAATCAGGAGCATAATTGAAGAATCAGGCAGCACAACTCAATCAAACGGATCCTTACTTCATACTTGCAAGGTGATCTGTCACGGGATCCAAGCAGCATCGACCCAATAAACGATCGATCCGTCACGGGATCCAAGAAGCATTGATCCAAGCTATGTTAGGTAAACGATCCAGCAAGTTATGAGGTGGCCATGGTGTACTACGTAGAAATAATATGTGATGTGGCCTTGAGTAATTGTAGATCGAGCTAGGACAAATTAAACCTAATGCCGTGAGTTAAACTGGTGGGCTGAGATCCAGGCCGCATGCATCTCGCGGTCTATAAATAAGCCACCTTGGCCCCAACCCTTTCCACGGCCAAGGAAGGGGAACCGCAGCCACAGCTCTCTAGCTCTGTAGCCATGGCTAACCCCGCCTATTACGAAAGTCGTTCACTGCCTCCTACCCAAATCCATCAAAAGGAGCATCTCTTTACTTTGTACTTGCGCGAGGGAGATGGTGAGACCAAAAACATATTAGGCGGAGATCGAGAGCCGTCAAAATTTGGCAACATGGGTGTTTTTGATTGGGCCGTATATGATGGCCTTGGGAACGATGCAAAACTTGTTGCACGTGCTCAAGGGCAACGTTTGGGCCTCGAGTCAGACATCGCATCATCACTGAGAGGCGGCGCCATGCTCAACTGTTTCAGCCTGGCCTTCACAGATATGAGGTTCTATTGAGCTTTTATTTAAGCTAGCATCATTTTTATTTCACTGCATGGAAACTCGGCTTTCGGCTTTACCTTGCTAAATTTAATTGTGCATGGCCGAATTATGTGTGTTAGGTTCGACAAGTCGAGCCTCAAGGTGTTCGGAGATATTGGAGGCGAAGAAGGTGAATGTGCAATCATTGGTGGTACCGGCAAGTTTGCCTACGCACAAGGTGTAATCGTTTTCAAGGAAGTCAAGACTACACTTTCGGAATCTTGGACGACCAAGAAGCTTGATGTGCGTGCTCTGCGCTTGAAAATCAGAGAGAACCTTGGCATAACAGCAGGTACGAGGACAAATCCAACAAGTTGTGACGTTACATTTGATACTTGCCTTTAGTATTCAGTAGAATTTCTATTTTTCATTTGAGCAACTCTAACAGTTTGGCAAAACCACTTGGCAAATTAGGATTTTTGGCAAAAATCATAAAAATCTCCTCCAACAACTTGGAAAAACACTTGGTAAATTGGCAAGCTTGGCAAAAAGAGGCATTCGGCGCAAATATGCGCGCATGAGAAAGCACTTGACAAATGGTGCATGAGCCATCTCCTTCACGCGAGAGGAAGAGGAATCACCTGCACGCGTCCCCACAAAAAATTAAGTTATGTGGACCACTAATTTTCATTTCTGCCCAAAATAAAGAAACTGTTGGAGAAGGGCTATTTTTTCACTTGACAAATTGATTTTAGACTTGGGAAAACTAGAGATTTACCAAGTGATGTTTACCAAACTGTTGTAGTTGCTCTAAAAAAAGTTTTCGTTATTAATCCTATTATTATTGTTACACTCAAGGTCAAGGAAATAAAAGGGCTGTTGAGTTCAATGCGCGCCAGAAAACCTTGCTTGGTCGGGAACCAAACAAGCCCAAAGACTCGGGACTCGGCAGATCTACGACGCGTACTACTAATAGCAAGATACATATTCAAGCAGATGACAGTCTTCCTCGAGCTCGTCGGCGGAGTTCCCACCGTAATTCGTAAAGCAATAAAACAAAAAAGAAAAAGGTACTTGGCGCCGCATCTCTCACTCACGTATTCTACCATGCATGTTGTATGCGTCCATACTGCATGCGCCCGACTTGCACGTCGCATTTACCCATTCAAAGTTATTGCGTCTATGTTTGGATGTTAGTATGTTACCGAAATATGTATACATCTATAACTTGTTTATACCTCTATTTTATCATGTATAAGAAAACCAGGCAATACTTACCCGCCTGCTATATATATAGTGCTGTTTGGAAGGTTTGGATTTGTTTATATGAGTTTATATTACATACTGTTGAGAAATCGTTCGTACAGATGCACAATAGGGACACACAGATAGGGGGAATGGAGCTCTTTATTATTTCACGTTTAGGCCGTTACAAGTGAAGGCAATTGCCTCCTATTTATAGGGCCGGAGAGCAATACATGGCAGGCAACGCTGCCTTTGGATTCCCTCGACACCTCGAGCTTTGTGCCACTTTAACCTCGATCCTTGTGCCGCTTTATCACATAAGACAGAGCACATATCCCGGTAAAGCATATAGGACAGGCACAGGAACCGAGGTGGCACACGGACCGAGGCCAGGCACAGGAATCGAGAGCACCAATATCGATAGTGATTATGCTAATCACCGAGATTCACCCACAAATCATGTTTTACAACACTCCCCCTTGGGTGAATCACGCCGTGTACATGCCTCGTCAAAAACTCCTTCCAAAACCCAGTGGGAAAAAAGGGTAGGAGAAAAGAGTGCATCACAGCATCACTTATGCATCACCTGTTGCCTCGTTAAAAACCTTGCATGAGAAAACCCAGTGGGAAAAAACTCATCAAGGAAGACCAGTTATGATCTTCTGGATCATAATTATGGACTATACTCAGGGAGTGTTCTCCCCCTCAACTCAACAACCTTCTAAATTGTCTCATGCCCTTCCATTGATATATTCTTAGAAGCAAGGGGCCGGTAGAGACCTTTGAACAAATCTGTTGGATTTGTTCATGACTAGATTTGCTGAGCATCTATTCCCTCGCTCTTCTAGAGCTTACAGGGTAAAAGAATTTGGAGCAATGTAATATTGCTCTTATCATAGCCCATGTGTGTTTGTGCAACACAAGAGACATTACCTTCATAGATAAAGGCGGGGAGCTATCAAAGCTTAAGCCACATAACTTCAGGATGTGGCCAATCATTCGTTTGAGCCAAACACATTCTCGTGTGGCTTTATATAGGCAATCATCTCTGGTGGTTGGTTGATGTGACAACCAAAGTCTGCTTCACAGACTACCATGAAATGGTTGTACCACCATAGAGAACCATAAAACGAGTCTAGGATCTAGCATTATGCGGGTCAAACATGTTGCCAGCATCCACTTATCCCTCCATGGACAGGACTTGGTTCTTCAGGAACCATGGACCAAGGTCATATGTACCAAAGGTGAACATAATATCAAGCCTTCGTGTAGTTTACCGAATACTACATTGGTACTTTAAGTAGGGAACTTCAGGTCACACTACTGTCTCATTATTATCCTTGGGTCTATATGGGACTTGTCCACTTCTGGGGACTGACTTGTCCACTTCTGGGGACTGATCCGCCATGGGGTAAGAGGGTGGTATTTTCCCTATCTTTAAATACCCTCTTATAGACTGGTGTATCAACACTCCTTCAGGGAGGTGCTTGAGCTGCTGGCTCAAGTAGTATATCAACACTCCTTCAGGGAGGTGCTTGAGCTGCTGGCTCAAGTAGTGTATCAACACTCCTTCAGGGAGGTGCTTGAGCTGCTGCCTCAAGTAGGATTTGATTTTATCCAAGTCCTTCGTTATTGTTTGTGTAATCCTTCTTCAGGAGGAAATTACTCAAACAGTTGAACCATATCCTTTCGGATTGTTTCAACCCATGCAACAACTGCTGCAGGCGGATGCTATGTTGCGATTTTGATTCGGTCCAGGGATCTCTAGTCCTTCATGGACTCTCATGTGGATCTCTGAATCAGGTGGCCCATACAAGTATGCGGCCACTAAGTTTTCCGACTGCCTTTTATAGATTCAGGTTAGCTGCCATAAATATTAAGTATTGGAACATTTGTGCCACATATAGCCGGGGAGAAATTTTTCATCATAACCGATGGCGGGTCTCTGCGTGAACCCTTGTGCCACTAGCCTCGCTTTGTGCCATAGTTGTTCCTCTTCGGAGGAAGACCCATTTACATCCTTCGGGATGACTTCGGGAGGTGTTAGGGCTGCGAGCCTAAACAACCTCTCTTTCATAAAGCGAGCGCTACTTTGCCTTAATTGCTGCTTTCCATTTGTCCCATTATGAGTGCTTCTGGCACTCTACCATGGACTTTGGTTCTGGATCCGGATCCATTAAGTCAGTAATTTCTGAGGCATAA
Organism: Themeda triandra; assembly: GCA_018135685.1. NCBI lineage: Eukaryota > Viridiplantae > Streptophyta > Magnoliopsida > Poales > Poaceae > Themeda > Themeda triandra. The sequence continues at coordinate 698,002 of JAENPR010000255.1, read as the reverse complement.
TATTTGTCGACAATAGTGGTCTTTCAATTATATGACTCTCCCGATTCCACATAGTGGTGATCTCCTCATGATCGTCCTCCCGCTCATCATGATTTCCCATAACGATTGAGCCGGGGCGTTCCAATCTTCCAATGCGATGGTGCGCGCGTGACGCATTGGGATTTCCATCTTTAGGATGGTGTCCTTCAGGGACTTCCTCAACTTCAGGGTTGAGTTGCCACTTCAGGGGCATTCTTGACTTCAGGTCGAGCTTCTTCAACAGATTCCTTAAGTGATGCAAGTGGCTCGAGACTTTGTCTCTGCGGACGTCTCCGCGTGACCTTGTCTGAGCACTCGGCAGTGATGTTAATGGATCCGGATCTCTTGTCTAAGTTCTCCAATGGCATACACCAGTGATGTTTGTTATGGCCGACAATGTGAATAAACAATGCAACTTGCTCTTCTACACAATAATTTATGCTGTCCCAAAGTAAACATCTCTGCCTAAGCAAGTTGCATGGCCTAAAAAGAGGGGCCTACTAATGCCAAAAAAAAAAGTTTATAGCACTCATTGTATCCAGTATCTTGCCGTGCAATATTTGTCAATTAAATTTGGCATGGTAACCCTAGCATAAATACTATTGTAGGATCTGGAAGACTAAAGGTGGCCTAGAGGGGGGGTGAATAGGCCTGAAATCAAAAACTCGAACTTAAATCGATGAGTGCGGCACTGCCGCCCTTAGCCGCCCTTAGTGCGGCACTGCCGCCCTTCAGAAAATCAGACTTGACAGAATTCGACAGAACTTGCTGAAACTGAATCTAAAACATGGAACAAGCTTTCTGCAGTGTAAAGGATACAAGATAGATACTAGAACCTTAGTAGAAACTCCCAAGAGTATAGATCGAGCTTGAAACCTAAAAGCTTCTCAACAACAAGGTATAAGTATATATAAAAAGTAAATCAAGCACACGGTGACACAAGTATTTATCCCGTGGTTCAGCTCGCCACCCAGGCTTGCCTAAGTCCACGTTGTTGAGGAAGCCCACAAGCTTGAGCTCGCCACTAAGGCTGGCTTTCTCCTCATTCTCAAATCAAGGGAGTGAACCCTTGAGAAGAGGGGTAATTTCTTAGCTGCAATGTGAGGTTACAAACCTCCCTAGGCTGCGACACAAGTTGGCAAGCTCTAGGGCGACGCCTAGCCAGCTAGAAGCAAAGCTCCAAGAGTAACAAACCCTAGGACGTCGGCCAAACGTGCACCAAATGCTCTTTTGACAGTGGGAATCAATGGATCCACTCTCCAATCGAAGTTTGCTGCCTTTTCTCTCAAGTTTTGATGGTGGGAATCATAGATCGACTTGGGAGCTTGAGGGAGCAACAATGGAGGGAGAGAGAGAGAGAGAGCTTTCTGGTGTTTGCAATGGTTAGAATCGCGAGGTAGATGAAGGGATAAGTGATGTGGGCCGGCAGAGGGGTATAAATACCTGTCTGGGCCCAACGGTCACTTAACAGGGCGGTAGAATAAAGGATTGCTGGCCTGGTGTGAATGTGAGGATGTTGTGATTGATTTGAGCATTTGGTAGCACGGTTGACTAGTCATCTTAGGATCCCCCTTGATAGTACGGCTTTTTCTAAACTCAAATTCAAACCAAAAATGAATTTAAACCTCCTTTTGAGCTCGGCATAGCCTCCTTTTATAATTGGGGACCCTCCAACCTGTACATCATCCTCATGTTTATAATTGCCTGCACTTCATCTCGATAAATCTCGTTAGTCCTCTAATTTGGTAGTCATCAGACTTAAGCTTTCCTTAGAAGCTCTCTCTCGAAACTAGAGAGTGGGTAACACAGCAACTCGAAACTAGACATAGGGACATTCTGCCCGAACCACTATACACTATGTCAAAAATGAATTACCTCAGCATTGCATATTTGGCCTCCATGATGGGCCCTTAAGTTGCCCGCTATGGTAAATCCCCACGATTTACCATAGCGAGCACTTTCTATTTACCCTGGCATACACTTTTGCTTGCTGTAGTAAATCGATTTACCACAGCGGGCATTCTATCAGGCCTGCTACAGTAAATGAGGCACAACCTAGAAATCCACCGGAGCCCATTACTTGGTCGCCATATAAATTCGCGAGTTAGGGTTTGGTCTGCCTCACTCCCTCACTCTCTGTCGCGAAGTCACTGCCTCCCTCTCACTCCGCCTCCCAGACCAACGCCTCTCACTTCACCTCCCTTCCTTCGCACTCCATCTTCCTCACCCAGCCCGATGCTTCTTCCTCCTGCCTCACCCAACGAAGCGGTGCGAGGCGCCAGGCATCACGTGGCGGGGTGATGGTTGGCCCAGCTCGGTGGCGCGACCGTGGCGGTTCGATCCACCGCCGGTGGCCAGATCTGCAACTGTGGCTGTCTGATCTGCCCCTCCATCTTCCTCCGGCAGCTCAAGGTGACGGCCTTTTCCTCTCCCTTCCACCACGGAGGCGCAGGGAACGACGGCGTGTGGCGGCTCACGGAAGCGAAGGTAGGTCATCTCTCCATCTACATCATCCTCCTCCCTCTGACCTGCAGGTCCTTCTCCACTCCTCCCTCTGACCTCCATCCCTCCTACCATGACAGGCCCAGCTCGGTGGCGCGCGGTGGAAGGGAGGACCCATGTTGCCAGCGGTTCCAGATTCGGCCAGGCAGCTCCAGATCCGGGCATAGCGGGTCCGGGCAGCCTCCTTCTCACGGATTCGGTGGTGGAACGTCCGGCGGCGGCCTGGATGGGCTCGTCAGGCCTGTCTAGGGTTTTTCTTCATTTTTTTGTTTTTTTGGAGCATTTACCGCAGCGACCAACATAATATAGGCCCGCTGCTGTAAATAGCTTACACCACAGCAGACACTGGCGCCCGCTGCAGTGCCTCCCGATTTATACCTTGGCGTGGCACCGCAGGCGGGCACCTTGGCCCGCCACGGAAAAGGCAAAAGGCCCGTTGTTGTAGCTGTTTGTGGCGTAGTGATAATCGTTTGTATCCATCTTGCTCTACCATTTGTTAGCCTAAACGTGCTTCACACGATAATTATTGCTGGTCATTATAATCGAAACACCGAACTGTGTGCTTTTGCATAAAAGCACCAAGATAATATCAATTTCCCTGTGTGTTTTCCTAAAATTGTCAAAGTAATCCTAATAAAGCTAATGCCCACTATCTAATTCTTTAGCATATCACTGTGCCATAACATCAGCTTTCCTGCACCCCAAATGTGTTTAACATATGCATGCAGATGAAAATGAAACACCTTGAACTGTGCATTGATGGCCACCGTCCCACCCCTTCCTCTCTCCTGACCCCTAGGCCTTCCCATTCGTGTAGACAACATCAGTACTCTTTAATAGTTTAATACACTAAGTAACAATCAACAACACTTTCAGCTAAACGCTTACACAAGACAAGGCAATCCAATCAATTATTTTCTCTCATTTCTTGGTTTGTTCTTGGTTTTCGAATTGATATTTAAATTTTTTACACGTATTTATAGGTAGACTTTTAACTTGGTATTTTCAGAAAGGATATGATAAAATAATCTATATATATTTATCCTTAAGTTATTTCATCTCTAAATCCCAGCGAACGCCAGCGGGTATTCACCTAGTTCTATTTCCTTGATGGTTTATTCAATAATCATCAAAAAATTCAAAATCAGGAGGGAATTTTAAATTTAAGCAGTGTACAATGGCTGACCTAACACTAATCCTTATTTTAAATTGAAATCGAGGACTTGTTGGTTAGCCGTGGGGGAAAAAAGAAGAGAGAGATGTTTAGATTCAAAAGTCACGTGGATCCACATGCTCACGTTCTAGTTCTAGTCATCGTCAAACAATAAGCTAGAAGCCGTAGATGTAGATCTATAGGAAGTCTAAATCTGATCCACATGCTCAGGTTCTCTAGTTCGAGTCATCGTCAAAATAGTATGCTGGAGTAGTTGTAGATGTAGATCTAGAGTAAGTCCAGATCTCTGATCCATGCTCACGTACACGTTCTAGTTTGAGTCATCGTCATACAATAAGCTGGAGGAGTTGTAGATGTAAGAACTAGAGGTCTCAAAGGACTACATATGCTTGCAATCGAATGATTCGCTACCGAGAGGAGACAGAAACTGGACACAGGGACAGCTCTAACTGGGGGGGGGGGGGGGGGGGGTCCATGTGGGCCACGGACCACCCTAGAATTTTGAGCAAAGTAAAGTATTTAGATAGTAATTAGTTTAAATAATTTTAGATTTTATTACTTAATTGAAAATACAATGACATGCTATATTTAGGCCTCGTCTGATAGAGCTTGGTTTGGCTTCTATTTCTGCTTCTTCACGAAATAGGTCAAGGAGCCGTTTTTATTTTTCCTATAATGAATTAGGATTCATTTAAATCATTATTTTTTGTTTGAGATCTAGCTCCTCCGTATATTATAGCAATAAACAGATGTTTGTTGACGTATCAAAGGAAACTATATTGCTAACAAAATATATTGATCAGACCACCCTACATTAAAATCCTGGCTACGCCACTGGGTGGGTGGGGGGGGGGAGGTGGGGGGATGAAATAATAATAACCATTAAAGCTAATAATGAGATAGATTAGTACGCTTTGTCGTTGGAGAGAGAGAGAGAGAGAGAGGTGGATCCACTAGCTGATGAGTGTTCACGTTGTGTAGTGGTACGTAGCATCTCCACACCACGTGTGCGCCAGTCACTAGTGGCACACGGCTCACGTTCTAGTTCTACGGTTCTTAGTCAAGGTCATCATATGCTAGAGTAGGTGCAGATGCTAGTGGCAGTCCAAGTCTATCTATGTATAATAGACGGAATAGCTACAGTGCTAGACTAATGATGCACTAGCGAGAGCATACTATGGTCAAAAGAACTAAGCTTTCTTCTAAGCTGATATCGAACACTTAGTTGGCCGAGAAAAGAAATTAAAAGAAGAAGAGAGGAACAAAGATCCATCTATGGCGGAAACGGCGATCGCAGCGGTGCTGTCCAAGTTGGGTTCACTTGCGGCGAGTGAAGCCAAGGCACTGATTGAGGTGGGCGATGGCATGATGCTGCTGCGCGACCGGCTGGAGTGGCTGCAGGCCTTCATCCGCGACGCGGACCGCAGGCGCCGGACCGGCACCGACGGGCTGACCGGCGTGTGGGTGCGCCTGACGCGCAACGTCGCCTTCCAAGCTGAGGACGCGCTCGACGAATTCCTCTACGCGAGGTGCCTCTCGACCGCTTTCTTATCATTATGTAAACTAGCTGTACTTGTTATTTGGTGGCATAGCATTTGTTAGAAAGAGGATCTCCGTCAGATTTCATTTCCCTTAAAATCCGGTATAAGCGATTGAGAATATAGTGAATTGTAGAACATAAGGTGGCGTTTTGGTTCATGGGAAATATGGGGGTTGGGATAGGGAAATCAGGGGTGACATAATCTATCCTATATATGCATGGAAATGAAAATGAAGCTGGATTGGGAGAGGGAAAACACTCATCTATATCCCAGCGATTTCATCCAGACCAGCTGATAGGTGGGTAACCATCGGGCCCCCGGTACCTGTATCATCAGTTCCTTACTTGTGCGTCCCCGGTGAACGATGAAGCCGGAGCCTAACTGCCGATGGGTGCTCAAAGACTTCTTCACCTCCGCGAGATTGAGCGTGTGCTGCAGTCCACCTCAACGCCGGTGGTTTCCTCCGGCCTCTGGTGATTCAGGTTTGACGGGTCGACGGTATCAGCGATCTTCGTCGGCAGCGGATGCGGCCGGCTTCTTTTCTCGTAGAATATAGGTTGGACAGCTGTCCTACGTATCCTTATTAAGTGTACTTGTATTTGGGCGTGTTTATTTTTATTAATTAATACAGGTATACATAAAAAAAAAGCAGCAGGGTCACCAAGAAGACGAGATAGCGTTCTTGCCAGCACCGGGGCGAAGTAGCTAGGGCTCATCTGGGCTCCGGGGCTGGCAGATCGAGTACGGCGTGCCGGTGCAGCGGGTCGGGTTCGGGGCCATATCCACGGGTCTCTGTTCTAGTAATTTTGGTTTCGAAGACAGTTTTGCACCTAAAACGCTGCGTGCGTTTGGGATTCGGCCGGCGCGCGAACAACTACGGCGTCCACGGTGAGGTGCAACACAGCTCTTGCATTCAAGTTTGTGGCACCGCTGCTCTCCCACGGTGTCGGATATATGGGCTAGGGTACCAGCACAACCTTTTTACTCGAATACGCAAAAGACTTGCGTATCTTTTTGCGCTTTCGCACATTTTTAGGAGTGAAGATATTACGTAAAGGTCAAATTCTACATAGTGTGAACAAAGCTCAGAAGAGCCGTTGGCCCTCGCGTCGTCTCCCTCGGAGGCGACTCGAGGGCGACTCGCCCGCCGCCGCGAATCCACACCGATCTAGCTCCTCTCCGGCCGCTGCCGCTGCTCCCCGGCGAGTAGTGGCGGCGGCCGCGAGGGCGCTCAAAAGGCTGCCCCCGCAGCTCCTCCTCCGCCCCCGCACCTACCATCTTCTCCCCCAACTGCTGTTGTGCATCTTGGTTGCCGGGGATGACCGGCAATGGGTCGATCTGCAATGGGGAAGGCCAGATCCGGTGCTTTCCACCGTGGATCTGCGTCCTTCACGGGCTCGGCGTCACCAACCTCCACGAGCTCCTCTCCCTTCCTCCTCCGCTAGCTCGGTTGGCTCATCTGGATCTGTCCCGCTGGATCCCGATTTCCGCCTCCTCCGAGCCCTTCACGCGCTTGGCGCTCACCGGCGTCAGCTTGAGGCGCTGGAGGCCGAGCGGGTCAACATCCAGATGCAGGTGGAGGTGTCTCGTGGAGATGGCTTGGGATCCCCTCTGACGGGCGTTCGTGCGTGCAAGCTGGCCGGCGGGGTACATCCGTGCATCCCGGCCAATGACTTGCGTGTGCTTCCGTCTGTTGGAGCAAGGAGCAAGGAGATGGCTTGTGCGTTTGTCTACTGCCCTCTGGATCGCGTGCTGCAGGGCAAAGGCGCATCCAGCACATGCGGTGGTGCGCCGGCAAGCGTACGAGAGCGGCGCGGTGCCAGGCCGCTGCCACAGCCGGATCCAGGGCCTGCATGTTCGTGCAGACCAGCAGCTGGGCGCGGCGTGCTGTGGCAACGACCGGTGGTGCTCCGTCAGGCAGGCCCGCTCGATGGCGTGTTGGTGCAGGCGATGCGCAACTGCGTCACCAGGCTGGCCACGCCCTGCTTCGCGCCGGCCGACGGTCTCGCCACAGACGGCGTGCGCCGCTTCACGGCGGCGGCTGCCCGCTAGTCGGCTTCGGCAGCTGCGGCGTCGTCTTGCGGCAGCAACCTATGTCTTCAAGCGGCAGCGAGCTGGCCTGCAGAGCACGCCTACTCATGGTGGTGCTTCGCCGTGCTGCGTCAGGTATGAATTTGGGCGAAAGCCTTTCCGGTTTGTTCCGGTCGGACGATGGTGGCGCACCCGGCGTCATACCCCTTCATGGAGGCATCGTTGAAGATTCGCTCTGCTGCCCGCTCAACGAAGCCGGCCTCCGGTAAGCATATGGAATCCGGTGAAAGCATGCCTGGTTGTTATGCCAGGCCAGCGATGATGGCGCCATCGGCGTCGTGTTCCTCCCTTGAGGCGCCGTTGTGGATTCCGGTTCTGCGCGAGTGTTGGCGTCGTTATTGCTTCGCTTACCCCTTCCGTGAAGGCCATCCTAGCTTGACGCTTGCACTGGGCAGTCTTGGGGGTGAAAGCCCTTACGAGCCTGGTGATTCGGTCGTCGATGATGGCGTCCGTGGACGTCATGACCCTTGTTGAAGGCATCGACACAATCACACCTATCCCCGGTTGCGTCCGACACGACCTTGTATCCCTCTTGTTGCTCTCACCCTTTCTTGTTGATCTACCTACCCTTTTACCCTTCTATCCGTTGGCTTCGCACACACGCTTGTTGCCAGTGCTCGCCGACAACGCCTTGGTCTACTTGCCCTCTAAATCTCTGGAATGTTTCACCTCATCATATCTTTGGGTTGCGAGGACCTTGATCTTCTCTTTGGATCTCCTCGTTCTCCCACCGACGGTCCTCCCCTTTGGGGTTTCCTTCCCTCATTCGGCGTTGGGGACGTTGGTTGGAGCCGGATGCGCCTATAGGCGATGCTTTTCACGGCTGCCGTCTCGTGGGCTTCGACTCAATGCCTTATAGCCTCCCGGCATCGTCTGTGGATCCCACTCAAAGCCTAACAATTGCATGTGTTTTGGAGTTCGTCGGAGCTTGGCATTGTTAGTGGCACTTGTTAGGAAGTAGTGTTTTCAGTCAGCTTTTGGTTAGTAGGCTGAACTGGTAGCTATTTCTTATTTTTTGTTGTTTGGTGTTGTAATCCCTCTCTCCCTATTGTACTTCTCTAGACCTATTGTATTTGGATTGGCGCCAAGCCCTTCCACCAACTAGGGACCCCCCTAGGTATCTGTGGAATGAAATGCAGGTGGGGATTGTTTTAATCCCTCCCGAAGTTAACCTCAAAAAAAAAAAAAAGATATTACGTAAAACACTAATCCCGCACCTTACATCCTAAGCAGATTACTCGACCTTGGTCGGCAGTGGCAGCAGCGGTGAGGTGATCTTCTTGAAAACCCTCTGCACAGTTGTCGTCCGCGACCTGGTCGGCGTTAATTTGGTCATGCGGCACGATGCTGACAGCCGGTGGCGTGCAGAAGATGGTGTTGTCCTCAGCCCCGGTCGCAATGGCCCCACGTGGCGACGACGGTAGAGGGTCCTCTTCCATGAGCAGACCAACAACCACCACAATGCGTGGCGATGGCTCGGGGGTCGCCATCGTGGACTCCACCTTGTCCAGTACGACTGACTGGGCTTCGCACTGACGACTGCGAGGCCGGCACACATGTGTTCCAGCCGTGCAGGGAGAAGCCCCGTGGCGCAGTTGGTGACTCGATGGTCCACCCTGATGAACCTTGCAGGGTTTGGCTCCACGGGGATGTCCCTTCTTGTGGCCTAGGGTCGCTTGCCGTTAGAGGCGGCAGAGGCCTCTCAAGGAATGCGGCCAATGAAACATCTCTCCTAGATTGGCGCGGCCGGGCTGAACTCGGCACGTATGCTGGCACAAGCCCGCCTCCCTATGGGCCAAGGTTGTCGACTGCGATCTCCTGCTGCAGTAGACACTGGGCCAAAGCGGGGGAAAGGACGGTCCACGCAACTGGCTGGATCACGGCGATGTGTTTGCACCCCTCGCGGGCGCCTCCATGTGCAAGTCGTCTTGCGGGTCTGAATCCGGCTGGGCCATGAGGGGCATCCGGGACCTCCAGACCTAGCGGACAGGCGCGACGCTAGCCGTCGTCTTCGGTCGCCACGCACGGTGCTTACAACGCCGACATTTGCGCCCAGCAGGATCCGCTGTCATGCTCCCGTCGCATCAAAACTCAACCAAAACCGCAATGTTGCAGGGTCCGATCACCTGAGCAGCGGCAGGTAGGTGGACCTGATCCAAAACCTCCCGCAGTCCACAGAGAACAATGAAGTTCTCCGGAAGGTCCTCTGGCTACAGCTCTACGGCGACGGCGGTGGCTGCGCGTGCGTCGTTGGCGAGGACGTCCGTCAAGCCACGCCTAATCATCACAACAACGGAGAACCGTAGGCTCCTTACATCATTGTTAGCTGACGACGGTGGCGAGGGAGCTCCCTCTTGTGCCGCCTCTGGTTCAAGCACATGTGAAGGTGGGGTCTACCTGCCCGCCCAACCTGCGTCAGGAGGCTTCGATCGCGTCGCTACATGACGAGGCGTTCGTCGGTCGCCGGGCAACCGTTGACCACCCTCACTTACAGTCGCTTGGGCCGGTGACAGATGAAGCAGCATGGCAGCCGGTTGCAGGTTGCGACCTAGTGGCCAAGCGCAAGGCAGTTGAGGCATCGGTCATCAACCTCCCTGGGGCAATGCTACGGCTGATCCTCCATCCAAGGTCTCCGAGCATGTCGTCGCTTGGCCGTAGCCTTTTCCATCCTCATCGCCTGCTCCAGTCGCTGGGGAAGGACGCGCTGCCACCGGTCTACATCTGGAAACGATGCTCGGCGTCGCGGACCTAGACGTAGACGGGCTGGGATTCGCTCTATGGCCAGTGGCGGCAATGGTGCCTAGGTGTTGATGGGACTTAGGTGTTGTACGATGCACCCGCCCACACTCACAGATGCCCTCTGCCTCTGGCGGCGATGGTGCGGGCGTCGATGAGAGCTGCACCGACGCCAAGCCCCCCGCCCTCCACCCTTGTCCACAGCGGGTGAGGTTGCAGCACTAGTGGCAGTCATCGCCACATGTGCCGAGGATGCTGAAGGCGGGGCAGAGATGGGGCAATCAGCGGCCTCTAGGTAGGACGAGGGATGATCATCGCCAGACATGTCGCTGTCGTCATATGCAAGTGCCTGTGTTTCGAGCGCTCGCCCGCCGAGTGACGCCCAGGGTGGAAAGGCTCGGCATCAGGAGACACGGCGGACGACGGGGTCAGTGCGGGGCAGATGGGTTGATGAGGAAGACATCGAGGCTAGTGATCCCAATGTCCTCATCCTCATCCTCGAGGAAGTCCTCGACGACGCTCTGCATCTCTTCCACCAATGGCATAGCCGTGGGGGTGTCCCACATAGGGAAGATGCAGATCCACCAGAGGCACAAGGCGACGACGAAGACCCTACACTGATCATGGCGGATAGGATGGGGACAGCGGAGGCGTTGAAGCCTGCCTTGTCGTCCCTGGTCGAGGTGTCCCTCACCTCAAGACCAGGGAATGACGCCGCCTTAAGTGCTTCCTCATCGCTGGAGATGCTGCTGGAGTCGGCCTAAGGTGTCACCATGGAACCACTCTCATTAGCAACGGCCCAGCCCAAGTCTGCAGCCCAGGAGCCACTTGCTGGGACAAGCCTGCACAAGATCCGGCTGCCATCGAGGCCGGCGGCAGTGCTCGTGTCCCTGCACTGACGCCCGCGGCCAAGGAAGCCGTGACAGCAGCAATGGCGGCATCAGGCCCCTGCAATAGAGAAGGGGAAGGAGTGGGCGTAGGAGGGGACGTAGAGGCAGAATCGAAGCCAAATCCCCTGGCAGAGGCACCAGAACCCACAACGAGGGCTCCAGGGTTGCAGCTGGCCGTGTGCGCCACCGTTGTGGCAGCTCACAAAGTCGCCGGTGGTACGGATGGGTCTCTAGCATCCGATCCTGCAGTGGCGCTCAGTGTCACGGGGGAGGTGGCGATCGTGGAGGGTGCCCCCCTTCCTAGCCCGCCGAGATGACACCAGGGTAGCGGCATTGCCAGTGGAGTGCTAGGGGGGCTCGCGTTGGATCCACCCAAGAAGGTGTCCTCATGTGGCTGGGAGCCGGCCATGGCCGCAGAGTCCACTGCGGGGTCACCACCCAACGGCGACAGCGTCAAGGACAGCCTTGGGGGAGGCGGCCGTGGATCCCCATCCTAGGCCTCCTCGAGCACATCCAGGGCGGCCATGTGGCCATGGAAGGTGAGATCAGGGTTGGGCGCGGTGGAGAAAGAAAGAAGATAGGAAGGGAGGGCCAACAGCGGTAGGGACAGCACGGAGCGGGTGGCCGCTAGGGGTGTCGCCCTAACGGACTGCCAGGAGGCCTATCTCCGCTTCACCAACACAACCCTTAGAGCATCTCCAACCATTTTCCATTTTTGCTTTGGCATTTGTTGTTATTTACCAACTCCGAAAACAAAATGCAAAGGAAAAAAGTGGCAATCTCCAAGGGTTTGGCAATTTTGACTTGGCAATTACCCAAAGTGTGGACCCGGCCGCGAAAATTGACTTCTTTGCGCATGGTCTCCCGGCGCGATCTTTCCTTCCCGCGCGTCCAGGTCGCCGCCGGTTCTCGCATCTTTCCTTCAGGTCGTCGTCAGTTCCAGCGTCCTGGCTTTCTGCTCCCCGTTGCTGCTTCGTCGTCGATATGCCTGGAGGCCGTCGTGGGAGAGACGGAGGGAGGCCTTGAACTCATGGCATGAGGCGGCGCGATCCCCTCGACTTCGGCATCGGACGACGCGATCGAGGCCCTCGACTTCGGCAGCGGACGGAGGAAGTTTGGTTTCTATCTTGAGACCGACTCTATGGCGGCGTGGAGGGTCTTTCTGTCACGATGAAGACGCTAGGCGGACTATATGGCGCGAAGAAGAGTCCAGCACGCGCGGGAGACCGGGATTTGCGCGGGAGGAGCACCCGATGGGGCTTTGCCAAGCGGCCTGCGGCTTGGCAAATATGCCAAGTTTCCTTCGTCATTTGCCAAGTTGCCCAAATTGCAAAACCCAAATGCAAAACCGTTGGATACCTCATTTTGAGATTTTTGGCAAATTACAAGAATGCAAACCCCAAATGCAAAACAGTTAGAGATGCTCTTATATGTGACACGTTCAAGCTATCGCCCTACGAGTCATCGCGGAGGAGGCCCACAAGAGCTAATTAAGGCTGACGACCATCGTGACGAGCAAGCTAAGCACACCATCCAGAATCTAAGAGCATCTCCAAGAGATTAGCCAAAAAATAATAGCTAAATTTAGTGATTGTGCTATTTTGTAAAATAAATCCCTCTTTAAAAGTATAGACTACTCAAATAGTGTATCTAAAGGGAGACTCTCTATATTTAAACTAGCCACGTGGCACAAATTCTATGACGGAGGCCACTAAAAACGCATGTGGGCATATGGCAGAACAAGGTGCCTTGCGAGCGACATAGGCTATCTATATTTGGATAGCGGAAGTCTAGGGATGACGAACTATCCAATTTGGAGAGGCACATGCATAGTCTGTTAGAGAGCTTTTTTTTCTTTGTAGTAGCTAAATTTAGCTTTGCAAAAACATTTAGACCATCTCTTGCAGATGCTTTAAGATAGGCATATCTGGACGAAAGCCAGGATCAATCGGTTACGTACTCCGCACAACAAAATTGGAAACCTATCCACAAACCCGGTCGCGCTTGTTGTAACCATTCTACCCAACGCTATCACCAAGTATACAAATACAAGATCAGCAACAGTACCATTGGAGTAGGGTTTAAATCGTTATGTCTCATGTGCTAGCATCTGATTCCGTCTTTGCGGTTACATTGCCATAATATTGCTGGAACAAATTCTTCCGACACGTAGTATGGCTCGCACATCTGCAGCGATGGCGCGGCTGTCCGGAGTGGCTACGGTGATGGCAAAAGATTGTGTGGGCCCAAGATTCCCATGATAGATGGGATTGGGAATGAAAGGGGATTGAGAAAAGTTGGTGGGAGATAACCTCAACTGAAGGATTGACGTGAGCTTTTGAGGAAAAATTAAGGGGATTTAATGGAGATTTTACTTTTGGCTTTAACCTGATGCTTGATGGTGTTATATAGGGAAAAGGGTTGATATGTAGGGTCAGTTTGATCCTATGGACTAACAACTAATTGACTGAAGTTTAGCTCGTGAGGATCCTAACAAGTGGACTAGTCGTTGACCTAATTAACAACTAGCCAATGCTCCAACATATTAGTTCACTAGTCCATAGAATCTAATTAACCAGTTGGATTAGTCACTAGTCCATAGAAATAGTATAACTAGTTGGATTAATCACTAGTCCTAGTTATCCAAACAAACCCTTAGTCTAATCTATTGGCTCTTACTATCGGACACGTGTACAGGCTGAGTGGACTCGGCCAACACGCTTTCTCCTCTTCCTCCATCGTTAACTCTATCGTCGCCCTCGCCCTCAGCCACAACCACCCTTCTACAAAAGAGCCCATGCATCCACCACCTCCATGGTTCTTGACAAGTGCACTGCCGCCTCCCCACCACACTAATCCTCTGCCATTTAATAGTATAGTTACATATAACTACGAAATAGTAACTATAATTTTTATTTTTGGTGTATTTTTTTTTTGAAGTATAACTTTTCAGGTATTGTTACTAATTCCATTCTAAATTATAGTTCATTTGACTTTTTTTAACCTAAGTTTGAGCACTCATCTTATTCAAAAAATTTATACAAAATATTATTTCTTTTATTTAGTTTGCTAATTAACAAATGTTCTTCAAGAATGACTTAAATTTGATTGTGTGCACAAATTCTTTTTAATAAGATGAGTGGTCAAATTTGGGATAAAAGGAGGAAGTAGCATTTTTTATATATGTATAAATCACATCAACTAAAACACAAGGACATTAAGCATCCATATTTTTAGTTGGCTAATTTCCACGCCTACATATAAGCATGTTTTGGATGACTCCCTGGCAGGTCAGTCTAGCCATAGCCAGTAAAATTGTAGCCTGAGATGTCTGTCTGACTCTATACCTTTCTTAGAGCTAGAGCAAGATCAATAATATATCCAAGTGTTTGTCTATTAGCTAAGTTGCAAGAGCCAATAAACTAAACAACAATGGTCTCTTAGTTATCTATTAAAAAACTTTTTTATTGCTACTTTTACCCTTATCTATTTTCTCTTTCCTAATCCTCCTCATATTCACTTGATGTCCACCACTAAATAAGCTCTTGTAGCTTGCTGCTTGTATGGGAGCTTGGCTCTCATCTCTCTCCTCACTTATCTCTACATCAACATTTGTTTAGCCATAATTAAGCATATTATCATGCTTGCTCTTAAGGGTTTAATCCAAACATGTTATCATGTATACATGCCTAACCAATGGCACACGAGTGCACCCAAAGGTACCATGGTCGACGACCATAGCGGATAGGTCAGGAATAGGAAAAGGGGTTGCTTAGCTATTTACTACTTGAGCATGCCTAAGAGCAAGTACAATAGCTTGTCAAATGGCCTAGCATGTTAGCAATAGTACTGACCTAGATCAGAGACAGCACACGGCTAAGGCCAGTCTCAATAGAAGTTTTATGTGAGTTTCATTTGCATTAAATTGGTCACAACATAGGCTCTGTCGAAGATATGGCGGTGTATTTGAAAAGAAAAAAAAATGAGTACCATGGGATGAAACTCTCAGCACGATTACCAGCTCTCTATGAGTCATAGAATTAAGTGTCTATGAAACTATGAAATGAAACTTTGCCTTAAGAGAGTGTTTCATTCGAGTTTCAGTTTATTCTAAATGACATGGCAGTCTTGGAAATAATGTAATGAAACTCTCCACTAGGACTAGCCTAAGCTTGTTGTAGCAGTCGTCGATCTACACACCCTCCGATACAACAATCAATCATTCAATATTTATTGGACAAGTATCAGTGAGAGTTTCATCAATGTTTCATTTGCATTTAATGAGTTGTCACACAAATGTTTGATGATGTGGCAAGATTTTTAAGGGATGAAACTCTTCTGACACGAATGCCAATTCTCCATAAGTTATGAAATTAAGTGTCTATGAATCTATAGAATAAAACTCTCGTCTATGCATATAGAATAAAACTCTCTATCGAGAGGTGTTTCATCCATGTTTCATTTATGTGACAGTCTTGAAAACAACACCATAATACTCATAAGGCACTCACAATGCAAGACTTTATCATAGAATCTAAGCCTATTTATTACCTCGAAGTTGTGGATTTGGAGTCTAAGTAAGACTTGGAGTCTTGGTTTTTCTCTCTCTCTCTGTTCAATAAATATACAACCATATCAGCAAAATAATATAAATATGAGGGTAATAAATTGTCTTAGACTCTGTGATAGAGTCTGCACTGTAAGTGCCCTTACTTTGCTATTTTGCTCCAAGCAAATAATGATGGGTGGAGGAAGTGGCCATATTGAAGAAGCTACAAATATTGTAACAGTTGCTTCTCCCGAATATAAGACGTGATTTGACTTGGCACAGTCTTTACCTATAATTTCTCTTATAATATATAATTTATAGTAACAAAATGTCGGTGCCATACTGCCGGGAATTGCTGACTACTAGATACGCAAACTATGAGAACCGAACCGAAGGACGCCAACAATCATAGAAGAGGAAGATATCGCAAATACCGCCTTAAACTCCGGCTAGGGTTTATCTAATGAAACTTGACAGGCAAGTAGGTCTCGGATATAAATAGCTAGCGCCCCCACCTATTCATTTTTTACACCAACACTCATAGGCATCACCTTACTGTACTCTGCAATTTGGCAACTCGCTATGATCAATATACACAAAGAGTAGAATTGTTGGACGTTGGGGTGGTTACTCACTTCTCAGGGCCCTGAACCAAGATAAATTTGTTGTCTCCCTGTTGTGTTTCTCTTCGTACCAATAAATTCTACCAAGGACCGAATATCTGCCGGTCAGAAAGTAGATCTAATGTTGCTTATTTTATAATACAAACTTTTGATGTAATTAAGGTGTAATTATTAGTCGAAGATAACAAAGTTTGAAATGCATGCACGCCTTATATTCAAGGACAGAGTGGAGTAGTTGTTTAGTGCTTTCCTTGGAGGCTAAAGCTTGTCTCAAATATTGGCCTTGCTCTAAGGGTTTGTTTGGTTTGTTTCCTAGTAATTAAGCTGCGCCTTGCTGAGCTAGGAAGCCGAGAACCTAGTCTATTTGGTTGTTGAGCAATATCCCTTGATACCTGTGTGGGCAAGATTTGCTCAGTGCTATCTTGGCAGAAGCACGAGAACCAAATTGGAAATGGGGTTGTTCAGACATAGTTGACCTGGCAAGGCGAAGCTTGCCCGTGCAAACAAGGCCAGGCAAGCGGCGAAATCTACCAAGCAATGGCCTCAGCGTGTTTTTGCTGGGTGGCTGTCGGCTCACCTTTTTTTGTGTTATGCAAGGGTATTTAGGGCATGATCGGTTCACTCTTTTTTTTTTTGGCTTGTCAACAATTTGTGAACCGAAATTTGCATGATACAAGTTTTGTTTATTAAGAGCGAGGGTGGTTGGGACTACTTCGCTCTATGTTATTCAGCACCGTTCTATATTTCATAGCCAAACGGTTTTAGCTCCATGCGCTCTGTTCGAGGAAGAAGAGTGGAATTATGAGGACCTAAAGAGGTGCTCGGTTTTTATGGAGTCCGTGGAGCAGTTCTAACCCCCCCCCCCCCCCCCCCCGCCCCCACATTCATTTAGCAAATCACATACTGGTATGCCAAAAAAATTGTAAGAATCTAGATGCTGATTTAGGTTGGCATGCCAAATGTTGGCAAGGCAAAGAAAAATGGCAATGAACTGATCAAGCTCTAAAAGCGAAACCTTGGACCCACCTGATAGGCATTAAACAAAATGATCGAAGTTTAAAACTCACATCACCTTCTGTGCATTTTATCTCGGTTTTTGTGTGGTTCTGATCCCTATTTCTTGTGATTCTCGAGCTCTATGTTTTGGCTTAATTTATAACTTATTAACACAAGATACGAATCGCATGGAAACTCTTCTAGGGAAAAAACAAACAAGAAGACATCATGGATAGTTTGGCTCGCCACGTCATATTCATCCATGATCTTGACTATTTATTTGACGTACGATTAAAGTTTAACTACTTTTTTCTATCGGTTTAGCAGTATAATTTATGGTTTTAGTGTGGTTTCCAATAACGATGTAACTCATTCATGAATTTTCTACGTCAGGGTTGTCCTTAGAAGCCAGGGTGACCTAGGCTGGAAAATGTGGCCAAGATACTTGCCGGGGTTCGCTACCCAAGTTGTTATTCGTCATAGGTTGTCCATCAAAATTAACAAAATCAAGAGAAGGCTCAACCAAATCGCAGAGATTCAAAAGGAATACAAGATTGAGCATACACCATTTGTGCCATTGACATCTTCCACGACAGCGTTTGCAGCTTGGTATGCTACTAATCCTTTGCAGAATCCTCTTTTATTTTGTTACTAGATTCATACCCAAGCGTCGTTGCACCGGTACGGTGGTCTACACGAGCCTCGGCAAAGCATGTGGCATGCGGCTTAGACAAACATATTAAGAAATCTACAAATCTAATTACATAAAAAAATAGCCCATTTAATGATTTTTATCACATTTTATGTATATCTAGAAATCTAACAAAAATGATTTCACTTTTTAAATACTTGTGTAGTATATTGTTATATGCATTTTACAAGTTTATTGTTTTAGTTTCGTGTGGGATGAAGATGACTTCAAGCCCATCGAACATGGATTCTAGCCTTCTGAAAGCCTGCAAATATGAAACCAAAACACTGATGCCGACTCCCTCACGAGTCGAGCAGCTTCCCACCAGCACCTACCGGGAGACGTCCTGGTCGAGGTGCTCGAGAAGCCGTCTATTCCGATTCCCCGATCGGATCCAAACCCCACGCTTGATCCATCAAGCGACGAGGCAATACTCAACGAATTCCTTGCAAAGTCTGTGCTGGGCGATACGGCTCGTGCTGCCGCTCTAATTGGGAATGAGGAGAATTGGATGGATCCAACAATCCGGGCATGCCTCACAAACCAGACTACCCTGGACAATGATGCAAATATAGAATGAACTAGGAGAATACGCCGCGCATTGCTACGGCGATTCTAGATAATTTAAAAAGATATTAGACTTATATATTTATAGTTATATATATTAAACTATTTTAAAATAATTTTGGTGAATGGTTTGACATATTGATGTGGACAACTAAATGAATGTTATATGAAGAGATATCTATCATAATTACATGTGCTAGTTGGCTTTAATTGCAAGTTAGTGGATTATTGATGTGGATGTTGATGTGGACAGCTTGTATGTCAAGAAAATTCACCCACTTGGGCTCCATCACCCACTTGGAACATGGCTCCCCAATCAAAAAGCTTCTTATAATGCTATGCAGGCCCTTCCAAAATTGTGACCCCCCACCCCCATCTGAGTCAAAGAAACCATTCTCTCCAAGGTATTTAGCCTTGACGATTTTGAACCAAAGAGTATCTGGTTTTCTTGGAAAATTTTCCAAATCCATTTTATTATCAACCGTTCATTCATCATTTTGGTATTTATGATCCCTAAATCACCTTGATCTTTAGGTTTGCTAACAATCTCCCAACTAGCCATATGGTATCTAGCTTTCTCCTCAGCTCCTTGCCATAAGAACTTAGCCCTAATACTATCTAGCTCTTTGTGTACGCCATCCTTCAATAGGTAGAAACCCATGCAATAGAGGGGAATGCTACCCAGACAAGTGTTGGTTAAAATATACCCTAAACCCTAAATCCTAAAACCTAAACATATACCTCACTTTTGTGGAAATTGATTTTCAAACCTGTCAACCACTCAAAACAATATAAGATGAGCATCAAGTTCCTGACATTCTCCTCAGTGGGTTGGATCATGTGTCATCAGCATATCGTATATGTGATATACCACCTTGGATCATCTCATCAAGTACACCCTTAATATGTCCATTATCAACTCCTCTCCGTAGCAGAACTCCCAAAGCATCAGCAACCAAACTGAACAAAAGAGGAGAGAAAGGGTTCCCCTATCTTAGACCTCTGTAAGTTCTAAAGTAGGATCTCCTTTCTCCATTCACATTGATACACACTCTGCACCCCCCCCGCCCTTACCATCTCCATAATCCATGTTATCCACATGGATGGAAACCCTCTTCCCTTCATGACATCCTCTAGAAAGTCCCATCTCACCCTATCATATGCCTTTTTGAAATCAATTTCTAGAATCAACCCTTTCAACTTGGATCTGTGTAGTTCATGCAATACCTAATGTAGGGTTACTACACCATCCAGGATGAATCTCCCATTAATGAACCCTGTTTGATTCTCTCCCACAATTTTTTGAGTCACGGGGACTAGTCTATTTGTTAGTACGTTTGTGATCCATTTGTAATCCACATTGAGAAGGCATATAGGTCTAAATTGCTTCACAGTAGTAGCTTATTTGACCATTGGGATCGGTGTTACCACCCCATAATTAATTCTTTTAATGTCTAACTGACCTCTCCAAAGATCTTGAAACATATTCCACAGCTCCAATTTTATGGTCTCCCAACACTTCTTGAAAAATGATGCCCCATATCCATTAGGTCCGGGTGCTGAATTTTCTTTCATCTCCATAACAGTCATCTTGATCTCCTCAATGGAGAATGGTCTAATCACCATTGCTTTGTCTTCCTCCCCCACACACATGTGGCTTGGCCAAAAGTTGTCCCCTAGCTTCAAGCTATATGCTCCACTCCCCTCCCAAATAGTTGTTTATTAAAGCTCACAATATGGACAATGGTATCTTCTTGTCCTCTAATCTCCCCACTATCAAATTCTAACACTGTAATTGCATTTTTTTTCTCTCTCTCATTCATGAATTGATGAAAAAAGTGTGTCTTGGCATCTCCATGTAATACCCAGTTCTTCCATGCTTTCTATTTCCACTACATATGTTCTGTGGCTACCAACTCCTCCAGATTGTCCTCCCACTCTAAGTTGTTGTCCCATTATTCTAAGTATAGTAATTTGCTCTCAACTATCATATCAATCTCCATCATCTTTCTATCCAGCTCATGTTTCAGTTTGCTCTGTTCCCCTTTAGCCTCCAATTCCAACCTCTCAAGAATTGCCTCAAACCCTGCAAGCATCTATGCCATTTGTCCACGGAATATTCAGCTCCCAAGTTTAAGTCACAAATTTGATTCCACTTCTCTTTGACCAGCTCCCCAAAGTTGCTCTTGGAAATAAAAGTATTTCTCCCTGCTCTCCCCTACTCTCTCCTGTGTCTATCACCATTGGTGAATGATCTGAACCAACCCTAGCTTTAAACCAAGCATGACAGTTATCAAAATGCATATCCCAACTTACTAAAGCTAAGATCCTGTCTAATTTAACCGAGAAGAAGGTCCTTCTATTTGTTACACCAGGAATATTTAGTCCCCTTGATGTAAAGCTCTCTTTAATAGAAACCTCCAATCAACTCATTAAACAGATTCATGAGTCTAGGCTCTCCCTGGTCTTTGCTCCTATCACTATTACTCATGATGAGATTGAAATCTCCTCCCATGATTAGGGGTAATTGGACACCCTCAAAAAAATTATGTAGACTCTCAACAAATTCTTGAGAGAAATCATGATTGGCTGGTCCATAAGTATCGATGAGCTAAAATCTATAATTAGTTGTTCTATTCCTCAACAGGGCCCCCAAAAGGTAAGTCTCCCTGATAATATCCTATGATCAAACCTCCTGAGTGCCCTCTTGCAGCTGTCCACACCCAATGAAAATATCTAGCTCCTGACATGTCCTTCAGCTCCCAGTCCTCAAAGTTCTGTTTAATAGATTCCTGAACTGCCACAACATCTAGAGACTCTTGCATGATGTGTTCATGAATCAGCTCCCTTTTCATGTATTTTGCCAACCCTCTCACATTCCAAAATAGAAACCTCATGATATAACTAATGGAAGAGAACCTCCCTCCAACTCATTAGCCTCAGAAACACTCTCCCTACTCTTAGAGTACACCATATCAATATCTCTATTGTCATTAGAGATTACACTCATAGCTGCATCTTCTATAGTGCTTTTAGAACAAAACTTCTCAATAAGCTTTTCTAGATAAAGATTATAATTCTTTTCAGCAATATCAACTCTAAGAATTTCTTCAGCCCTAAACATATCTATTTGCTCATCTAGATTCTTAGAAGAAATGTTTAAATCATTCATAACATATTTCAGTGATTGAATAGAACCATTGTTTAGGACTATGAAAGGATTATTGTTAGATAAGGAAGATGTACCTGCAGGTTCAGAAGAAGTAGATTTGCCCCCTTGGTGGATTTTGAAGATAAAGAGTGCGTGGCAGCCATTCTAACAGCAGCTTTCTCAGAAATAGGGATCATATTCCTAGGAATTCTGCTGCTAGCTCTAGAAGCCACCACCAGTGATTTAGCTTTAGATTTCCTCCCTTTCTTCCCTGCAGAAATTTGTCATCCTTTATCTCCACCCTCCACATTAGATTCCTTGTTTATATCAGACCAATCATCCATGAAATCCTCCCCTTCATTCTCCTTATCCACCGTAGACTCATCAAACTTCTCCCCCATCATGTTTTGACCACAACTCTTTATATTAGATTCTTGTACATAACTTTCATGTGTCAAGCTTCCCAAATTCTCCCCTTCATCCTCTCTGGCCAACCTAGCTTCTCTTGGCTTATCACTTTTAGAGCCATTATCACCATATTTATTAGCTCCACTCCCCTCTAATTCTTGGTGAACCATACTGTCTTCATGATATTCAATCCTCCAAATTCCTCCCTGTCCTTGGGCCCAATTAGTTTAGGCCAGTTTGTCATTGAAATGAGGAATGGTCCCTCCCTACCATGAATCAAGAATTTAGAATCATTAGGAGTGGGCTCTTCCTCATTCTCTAATTCCACATTAGCTCTAGCTAAGCTCTGTAAGTCTACCAATCCTTCTCCGAATTTAAATGCAGCAATTGGGGTGGCTTCAACTGGATGTGTATAATATGTTTTTCCAGTGTCCTCCCCCATACTCTGTCCATCCCCACCTGAATAGTCCAAACCATCATTTTGCATCCCCTCAATTTCTCTGTTAGAATCAAGCAGTTTTTTGTTTGCAATGTGAATAGTCTCTTCACGTCAATTAGGCAAGAGGGTAATGGTGTCTTTTGAAATAGAAGGGATTTCCAACACATATAAACAAAAGACCCAATAAGGGATTATAGCAACAAAATCAAGATAGAAATATTTAGGCCAGTAATTTTGCGAAGGTAAACTTTCGGATGGCAATTTTGCGAACCCCATTCTTTCCTTAGCCTCCTGATACTCATGCTGAACCGGGCCATCACGCCCATGATAAACCCTCACGAGTATATTTGCAGAGTGCAAAAGCCCCTTTGTCCTGCTTAGTGAAACCATCTCTACCCTCATGACCATTTGTGTATCTCAGACTCTCACCATCTCTGTATCTTTGTATGGCTAACATAGCGATCCATACTCTGACAACCTATTATTGCCTTTTTTGGAAAAGTACTGCAGCGAAGCGCAAGCACACACTCGGTCACAAACCCACACCGCTCCTTCATTGGCAGTCATGACGTCACCGTAAAAAATGGAAATGACAGGGGGCGACATGCACAAAACGTTTCTTTTTAAAAAATTTGCAAAATAAACACGGTGACGGATGAGTGGATTGTTGGATCTAAATTTGGGGTTTATTTTGCAAAAAGAGAGATTAGTCATATCCATCAGATTTAGATCCAACAATCCACCTACGAGTTTCCATAGTTTCCACGGGAACCTGGTTTCCATAGCATATGTTCCCAACTTATATAATCTTACCCGTTGTAAAGTTAGAAATCTAACATAGAGCGTATAACTTACATGATCTTACACATAGCAAAGTTAGAAATCTAACTTACTCGATAAAAAAAGTTACAAAGTTAGAAATCTAATTTATATATAACTTACATGATCTAATACGTTACAAAGTTGGAAATCTAACTTATCACGTCAAAACACATATCTTACAACGTTGCAAAGTTAGAATTTAACTTATACACATAATTTTTACCTATAACATAGATACCAGAACATAAAAAAAATTTATACAACATTGACTGCAGTATAGAGAAAAAGTGAAAGAAAACTATTCAAAACATATCTAAGTGGATCTAGTTTTATTTATCTCGTCGTGTAAAATACATTGGTGCAAACAGAATTAAAATAAATACACGGTTCAGAAATTGTAGCAAGTTGAAATAAATATTTTCTTTTTTATTTGCCTCAAACGCTGACACAGCATGCAAACCGCGAAGAAGGAAAAAGCAACAGCTGCATCACGCGCATGCACACGCACGGCAATTTCGTCTTTTGCTACCTCAACAAACCATCTTCCATAGCTTGTTCGGATGCACGTGAAGAATGTTTTTCCTGCGCCCCGAATTTTTGGACATCTAGCAGTACCTTTTTTAAGCACGCCGAAGCGCGTATTTCATGGAAGTATCATCTTGACAGCTTCTTCGGCCGCCGACTTCCTCCCGCATAACAAATTGGACCATTTTTATCAACTATGTTAGAGTGTGCAGCGGAATTCGGTCTAGATAGCACATGCACGAGCCGACGGCCTCTCAGGCCCAGGTCTACCTGGGTCCACAACATATCTAGGCTTTAGGCCTAACTCAACCTAAAAGACTAGCCTAATAGGTGAGGGTTGCCCCCGCCTTATATGTCGTGCTCCTCCACCATTAATTACCGATGTGAGACTAAACTCAATAATCTCCCTTGTCATATATTGGGCCCAACTCTTCACATCACACTACCCTGTGCGATCTTCAGAAGACGTTTTCAGGCTTTGAGTCCAACGCTCCATATCACACACACAATCCCATGTATCCGTGTGACCTTCAAGAGGTTAACGGGCTCCTATGTCACCATGTGACTTCTGAGACTTTTTAAGATTTTCCGACCATGGGCTCCAATACCAGTTATTAGAGTGCGCAACAGAATCCGGCTTAGCTCACATGTCCACGAGCCGACAGCTCCTTGGGCCCAGGTCCACAGGAGCCCACAACATATCTAGGCCTCATATTTATGGCCCCCTAAGATATAGAGTCCGACTACAACTCTATCCTAGCCCTAATACAACTCAAGTCATAGCATAATCAAACTATACACATATTTGACACATATGTAACAAACTCCACCTTAGCGAATATGCACGCCATCTTGAAGTCATCCAGACTTAGGGCCTAGAAAACGTCTTTCAGAGATAGCACAGAGTAGTGTGATGTGAAGAGTTGGGCCCAATGTGTGACGGGGGAGATTGTTAGATTTAGTTCAACATCGGTAATTGATGGTGGAGGAGCACGACATATAAGGCAGATGAAAGGTCCTAGATGGCCAAAGGGAGTGAATATCCTATAAAAATTTCTACAAAAGTCACTAAGCAAACTTGTTAGAATAACAAATGGAAATATGCAGGTTTCGCTTAGCCTACAGTGTGTTGCAAGTCTCCTATCCAAGCAATTCTAGTATGAGATCACTTGCACACACAAGAGCATCAAGATGTAAAACTAGCAACACTTAGCAAAGCACTCTACTCAACTAGCAAGCTAAACAAGCTACACAAGCTAACAAGGCAAGCTAAAATAAGTACTCCCTCGTCCCAAAAAGAGTGTCACTTTAGGTTTTTCATCTATCATGTTTGATTCTCCGTCTTATTCAAAAAAATTTATAAATATTATTTATTTTTTATGACTTATTTATCACTAGAGATACTTTAACACTGATTTATTTATTTTATAATATACTTAAAAATTTTGAATAAGACGAAGTGGTCTAACACGATGTCTGGAAGTCAAAAACGACACTCTTTTTGGGATGGAGGGAGTAAGTGCAAGGGAGAGGATGATGATCTTTATACCAATGTTGAAGAGATGTTGCCAATCACCAAGATGAGGTGGAATCAATCACAAAAGGCAACAATCACACAATGGAGACCAATCACCGGGAGACAATAGAGACACAATGATTTGTTTACCCGGTGTTCACTTATGCACCGAGACAAGCTACATCGTCGGTTGTGTCGACCAACACCTAGATGGTTCCTTGGTATAACCCTCAAGGCACGTCCCGCAAGGCACCGCAAGACACCACTCTTAAGTGAGGTAGCTCAATGACACATGCATTCCAATAGAGTTGCTTTTGGTGCTCCGCCGAGGAAAGCACAAGAACCTCTCACAGCCGGAGGTGGCCAAGAACAATAACCTTCTCTTGCCAACGCCTCCAACAACCTCCAAGTCGACTTGGTGGTGTGCACCCACCAAGAGTAACAAGAACTCTTTGGCTAATCGATCCCCAAGTGCCACCAGATGCAACCACACATGCAAATGCACTTGGAATCACTCAATCTCACTTTGGATTTACAGCCATGCAAGAGAGACGAGAAGGAGGGGTTTGCCTCAGCTCATAAGCATGTCAAGAGTGTCAAAATCCTAAGAGAGTTGCCATAGAACCGGCCAACTTCTATTTATAACACCTCTCAACCAAAACTAGCCGTTAGCCCTCAACAGCTTCCCACGGGATAGTCGGACGTGCCGACGGTATAGCGTCAGACGCGTCTGACGCGTTCAACAATTTCGCACCAAACAACCTCGTTCGAAAATAGCCGTTTCAACAAGCATCAGATGCGTCCAGACACCACCGTCGGACGTGCCACCTTGGCCTCGGACGCACTCTAGAGAGCCATGTTTTCAACCCGGTCGTCGGACACGCCAGGTGACATGTCGTCAGACACTGCCCAGTGTCCGACGCATTCACTAGCCATCCTGCTCGCCAGCAGCGCCAACCGCCAAACGCTGACATCACACGTATGATGCATCATCGTCGGGCGTGCCAACGCAGCTCCAACCGATCTACTCAGCCGCACAACGGGGCGGATGCTGCCCCAGCATCCAACGCTTGTAAATCCTCGATAAACAAGCCATCTTTGCAAATGTGCTAACACCAGAAAGTGTACATCACCATGTGCTCGTGTGTTAGCATTTTCACAAATATTTTCAAAGGTTTTCTAATTACCACACTAGATTCTAAATGCTTCTACATGCATGATCAACCTAGTGGCACTCATGCATAGAATAACTAATAAGATTCCCCTCTTAATAGTTCGACTATCGATTCTAAACCACTCACACCCTCTATGGTGTCTTGAGTGCAAAACAAAATGACCCTATTGCATTATACCTTTGCCTTGAGTCTATTTTTCTTTTCTAAATGATATGATCCACTTCATATGATCATGCGATACTCTTGGTCCATCGATCTTGACCTCACTTGCTCTTCATCGTTGCATCGGTCCATCGGCGCCAAGTCTTACTCAAGCTTCACCGCCACGTGGTCCATCACTTCAAAGCCTCCACTTGCCCTTCAGTCTTGCAACCGGTCCATTGAGCCAAGGCTCATCTTGATCTTCACCCTCTTGGTCACATGACTCTATGCCATGTCTCATATGCAATGAATTCCTCATTGGCGTGTTACTACCTTTATCTAAATCATCCACTTAGATAACAAAGTTAGTCGTAGGTTTCATCAATTAGCCAAAACCAAACTAGAGACTTTCAGCGAGGGAAACCATCACCTATTAGACTAGTCTTTTGGGTTGAATTAGGCCTAAGGCCTGGATATGTTGTGGGCTCCGGTGGACCTGGGCATGAGGGGCTGTCGGCTACGCACTCTTACAAACTAGACAAATGCCAGCATTAATTAGATCTAAAATAGCATGTCAACATATATCCTATGTTTTTTAAAGTAAACCTAGGTATATCCTATGTCTTAGATTACATCATCGTGTTTCTAACAAAAACTCTTGAAAACAAGAACCCACGTAGATATATTCGATGAAAAATTTTAGCGAATATTTATCTTATGATGATGAACTTGTATTTAGTGGTAATAGTCAAGCATCCCTAGATATACACCGTCGAACATCGCATGTGTACTTAGTGAGCATCCCTAGATACACTGTAGAACATCACATTTGTACTTAGTGAACATCCTAGATACATCGTAGAACATCACATGATACTAAGCGAGCATTCCTAGATACACCATATACATATATACTAAGTGAGCATTCTAATACACCATAGAACATCATATGTATACTAAGTGAGCTTCCACAAATACACCGTAGAACATCAAATATACTCTAAGTGAGCATCTACAGATACACCGTGTAATATCACATGTATAGGAAGAGAGCATTCCTAGATACACCGTAGAACATCACATGCATACTAAGTGAGTATTGTCAGATGCACCGCAGAAAATCATGTGTATTCTGAGTGAGCATTCCAGATCGATACACCTAAAACAGATGAAAAAATAGAGCATCCTCAGATACACCGTAGATCATTACATGTATACCATGTGAGCATCCCCGGATACACCTAGAACAGATAAAAAACAAAGCATCCTTAGATACACAGTAGAACATCACATATATATTAAGTGAGCATCCCCAGATACATCGTTGAACATCATATGTATACTAATTGGACATCTCCAAATACACATAAAAATATACTAGGTGATCATCCCTAGCTTAGATATACCGCAGAATGTCATGTATACTAAGTGAGCATCCCCAGATACATCACATGTATACTAAGTAGACATCCTTAGATACACCATAGAATATAAAATTATAAATAGAAGAAAAGAAAAGAAAGAAAACAAAAAATAGAAACAAAAAATTAATTAAAAGAGTAATGGAAAATACCACCAAAAAAGAAAAAATGAAAAAAATTATGGAAAATACCTGCTTGCTGAGCTCATGGTGCTGCGATTGTCATCGTCATCATCGTCATTGTGGTCGTTGTTCTAACGAACAAGCCTCCCGTCGCTGTTGCGCCGAGCTCCTTCAATGACGTGTGCCTGCTTCTTGGCGTCACATTGACGTCGGCGATCCTCCAACTGCTCCTTAGTGAGCAATAGGCACCCAACGCCGTCCGTAGTTGACGCGATGATGCTGCCGCATTCGCTCCTCCACCATACACAGCCACCCGACGAGCTCCTCGAGCAACATTTTTTTTAGGTCAGCGAACATCTCGATGGAACATGCTATCTAGTTGTACTTTGACGATACAACATGCAGCATCTACTTGACGACACGCTCGTCCTCCTTCTTCTCCCCGGGTCCGCGAAGCACCTGGCAAGGAAGTTGATTCACAAGGCGAAGTCGTTGATTGCCTTGTTGGCGCTGACCACCGTCACCGACGATCGCTGGAGCCCGGCAACATGGCTATTCGCTTTGGAACGCGACGTCGCTCTTGCTCACCATGAACATGATGAACACAGATTGATTTTAGCCGCTATGGCGCAGCCAGACCATGACACATTTGATCTTTATTTATAGGCCGGTGTAACAACCTTTCGGGATCCCCGCCACGCCCGCTCACGCTGCGTCGCGTCCGTCTATGCATGGGAACGTTTCCTGCGTGTCGTGGCGAGATCGGACTCAAGGCCTCATCGTGAACACAACACGAGTCTGGTCCTTTTACAATGCATCTAACTAACTTGCTATCCAAGCTAACTATGGGAGATATAATCATGCAACTAACTAACTAACATGATGGAACATTCGATGATGCACATGATTATCTTCTACATTTCACCCCCTAATCCCGCTGCACTTGAATCACTCCCAGTTGTTGTCGCAGCTCCACAAACTAGACGCGCCCAAGTCCCTTTGTCAGAATGTCTGCCAACTGCTCAGCCGTCCCCACATGGTCTACTTCAACTTCTCCTCTCTCAACACAATCACGGATGAAGTGATAACATGTGTCGATATGCCTGCTGCTGTCATGATGAACTGGATTCTTACTCGGTGCTATTGTTGACTTGTTGTCCTCAACTAGCTTCACCTTCGGTGTCAGAATACCGAGCAATCCACCCAGGAGCCTGCTAAGCCAAATGCCCTGACAAGTTGCATTTGCACTAGCGATGTATTCTGCCTCACATGATGATAAGGCAATGACTCTCTGCTTCTGGGAACACCAAGTCACCAGGCTTGATCCCAACAAGAACACTAAACCACTTGTACTCTTTTTGTCATCGACATCACTAGCTAGATCACTGTCACTATAGCCGGTAATCTTTGTTTCAAACGCTCATCTTCTTGTACATGCACCCATATCTCAAAGTCCCAGCAAGATATCTTAGGATCTGTTTAACTGTAGCCCAATGACTCCCCCTTGGATCCAATGACTCCCCCTTGGATCCTCCATGTATCTGCTTACTATTCCTACCAAATAAGCAATATCTGGCATTGTGTTTACCAAATATCTCAAGCTTCCAATGACACTCATGTACTTTGTCTTGTCGACTAAAGGTGACTTGTCATTTTTAGTTAGCCTCAACCTATTCTCCATGGGCACATGACAAGGATTGCATCCTTACATGCCTGACTGCTCCAGGATCTTCTCAATGTATGAGCTCTGACAGAGAGTAATCACACCTTCTTTCTGTGTCACTTGGATCCCAAGATAATAACTTAGCAGTCCCAAGTCACTCATGCTAAAGCTTCTCATCATATCCTTCTTGAAAGCTTCAATATCTACAAGGCTCGGACCAGTGATGATTAGATCGTCCACATACACACCAACCAAGAGATATCCATCACTGTGTGACCCTCTGTAAACTGCATGTTCTAGTGGATTCTTCTCAAAACCTAACTTGAGCAACTCCCTATCCAGCCTTGAATTCCATGCTCTTGGAGCCTGATGAAGCCCATATAGAGCTTTCTTCAGCTTGAGTACTTTTCAACTACTATCTTTGGCAATCAAATTAGGAGGCTATTGAACATACACCTCCTCTACCAGATCACCATTGAGGAAGGCCGATTTCACATCCATATGATGTATTTGCCATCCTTTCTAAGCAGCCAATGTTATCATGAGTCTCACTGTCTCTATTCTAGCAACAGGAGCATAGACCTCTTCAAAATCCACCCCCTCACATTGTGCATAACCTTTAGCAACCAAACGAGCCTTATGCTTAATGATCTTGCCTTGTGGATCTTTCTTGACCCTTGAAACCCCACTTAAGCCCAATGGCTTTGTGGCCTGCAGGTAGCACTGACAGAATCCAAGTTTCGTTTGCCTCAATGGACTCCATTTCAGATAACATTGCTTCCCTCTAGCACTATTCACCTAGTGCTTCATCTACACTTCTCAGCTCTTCTGCTGCAAAGTAGCACACACCACTGTACTTGAAATCACTCATCTCATTTGTTGTACAAAATATGTTGTCAAGGTTTTTATATCTTAGTGGCACCCCTTCTGAATCATGTGATTCCCTAGATTGTGGTGTTACCAATTCAACTTGAGCATGGTCATCTTGCTACGGTGTAGATGGAACTGATCCCTACTGTGAATCAGTGTTGATACTCTAGTTTGCATGGGCTGGACTCTTCCTGCTCAGGATCAGCCAAGACAGTTGCATCTGCTGAGAAGTACTCTATATTGAAGCCTGAATCCACTGAATCAGCTCTTGTTTGTTTCTTCCAATCCCAAGCCCAACCTTTCCACAAAGATTATGTCTTGAGATATGTGGAGCTTTTTGGCTACAGGATCATAAACTTTGTAACCCTTTGTGCTGGTTTCATAGCCAACAAACACCATTGTCGTAGATCCGTCAGGCAGTTTGGTGATCCCTGGCCCAATCCTTTTGACATGAACTAGACAACCAAAAGTTCTTAGGTGATGCACCTTGGGTTTTTTTCTTGCGCCAAACCTCATATGGTGTCTTGCTTTGCAAGCTTTTGGTGGGAGCACGGTTGAGCAGATAAACTACAGTCAACACAGCCTCTCCCCAAAATTCAGCAGGGAGCCCTTTGCTCTTCAGCAAGCATCTTGCCATCTCCACCACCGTACGGTTCCTCCTCTTGACAACCCCGTTCTGTTGGGGTGTATACGGTGCCATTGTGAAGTGTTTGATCCCTTGCTCATCACAATACTCCTTGAATTCAAGTGAATTAAACTCGCCACCATGGTCAGTGCGGAAGGCTCTCAGCTTAACACCCATTTTAGTTTCACCCATTACCTTGATTCGCTTGAAGCTTCTAAATTCCTCATCCTTCGATGTCAGTAGCTCAACCCACATATAACAACCCCACTACTAGCAAGAAGTAGTTCTTCCCTCCTGCATTTTTAGGCCCAATCTGGCAACAAAGATCTGTGTGCACAAGGTCAAGGGCCTTGTTTGATCGATAGCTTGCAACCTGTGTGGAAATGAATGCCTTTGATGCTTGCCCAATGCACAGCCATCACAAACTTCCTCCACATGATTCAACAGTGGCAGCCCATCCACCATCCCCTTCAGACCGAGCTCCTGGAGCACTCGAAAGTTGAGGTGACCATATCGTCCATGCCAAAGCCATGCTTGATCATCTGTCTTCGCCATCAGACAGATCGGAGCAGCCAAATGTACCTCCAATAGATAGAGTCGATTCTTGACTCGAGGTGCGCACGCCAGCAATGAACGCCCAGCGTCGTACACCTTGCAACATCCATCTTCTAGCACAACTCTGCACCCTCCTTCTAACTAGCCTAGACTCACGATATTACTTTTCAACTTAGAGATGTAGTAAACTTGAGTTAGTACCTTGTGCCCATCATTATTAGTTTGAAGCACCACGGATCCGATGCCCTCGATGTCCACCAGGGAGCCGTCGCCAAACCAAATCGTGCCGTGCACAGACATGTCCAGCGATGAGAGCGCTTCACTCCTCCCCGTCATGTGGTCACTTGCTCCTGTGTGGAGCACCCAGACATCCTTGGCCTCATCGCGATCCTCTAAATGCACCTTCTTTTCATTCAGGTGCACTACTTGGCGCCCGACAGCGAATGGTGCCCTTACGACACGCACAACATCCACCGTTGCAAGGAGCAACGATGGGTTTTCTTGATCAACATGTGCGACATGGGCTTCCTCCTTCCTGTCCTTTCTCGACGACTTCTTGCAGTCTTCCTTCCGGTGGCCATAGATGCCACAGTTTCTGCACCGCCTTGGGGTTCCTTCAAATGTGAACTTTGCAGCGTGCCCCTTCTTGTTTTCGCGGTCACACACAGACGGGAGAGCCCGCTACAGGTGGGCCCCGTCATGACAAGCATCTTAGGGCCACACAGAAGTGTGAGTCAAAGAGTTAGGTCTGATGTGTGACTACGGGGGAGATTATTGGGGTTAGTCCCACATCGATATATAATTGATGTTGGGGGAGCACAACATATAAAGCGGGGCGGTTCTTACCTAATAGGCTAGTCTATTTGGTTGAGTTAGGCCCAAGAGCTATATGTTGTCGCTCCAATGAACTTAGGTTGTGCAGGCGCCAGCTCATGCGTACAGCGAGCTGGGCCAGACCGGAAGCCGAGCCTAGTCTTGATTCCAACAAGGGTTATGGGCCCACTCCACACTTCCACTGCGCAAAGCCCGCAACAAATCTCGGTTGGGTCACACACAGACGAGATAGCCTGCTACAGGTGGGCCCCATCATGGCAAATCTCGGTTGGGTCACACATAGAAGTGTGAGTTAAAGAGTTGGGTCCGATATGTGACTACTGGAGAGATTGTTGGGTTAGTCCCACATCGATAATTGATGGTGAGGAGCACAACATATAAGAAAAGGCGGTCCTCGCCTATAAGACTAGTCTTTTGGGTTGATTTAGTCCCAAGAGCCGTATGTTGTGGCTCCGATGGACCTAGGCTGTGCAGGCGCCAGCTCGCGCATACAGCGAGCTGGGCCAGACCGGAAGCCAAGCTCAGTCTCGGTTCCAACATGCCTCGCCCGTCCTTGAATGTCGCAAGCTCAACCTGCTTGAAGAGTTACTATGCCTTGGCCTAGCTCCTACACGCGTGCAACACCCATCCTCAACAATTTCACCGCTGCCCATGTTGACCTACATCCCGGACTCCCACTCATGGTAGTTCGTCTTCGTTAGTTTCAGGACCTCTCCTGCGCTGCCGAAGACACGCTCCACCATGGTGTGACACGACGAGTCATCTTCACCGAAGATCGAGCCCCTTTTCAACATCTCAACCCAGCTATTGATGTCTTTGCCTAGGAACACACATGCACGCGAACGTAAGGTGGAAGAATCATAATAGTTTTTCTGCGATGAACTCGTCTGTATATATCTAGGCTATTTCTTATTCACTAGACATGCAACTGTGAAATGAGGAGTACATGACATGTTTAACAAACCAAACTAGGGGTGTACCATCGAGCTCGCTCTACTCACATGATCTTCCGTCATGATGGGCACGACGCGCACAGCAACACCGAGAGAGCCTTTTCGCGCCATGATCAGCATGACGCGCTCAGCGACACTGTGAGAGCCATTCCCTTTGTGGCCTCTCCACTGTGCTGATCGGCTGCTCCTAACAACCTACGACTCGTTTCTCGACCACTTCATGCCAGGCCATTGCATGTTGGGCGATCTTGACCCAAAAATAGTTTGTGGGCTCACGCCGCGGGCACCGAATCGCACGCATGGAAATTCCATGGCGTGATTTATTCGTGACAAGTCATACTAGGGCAACATTTCCTATCTCATTTACGTCCCTTTAATTTGTTAATGGGAGAATATAGCTGCTGGTTTTGTTTACTACCCCCTCCACTTAAATTATAAGTCATTCTAAGAATCTTAGAAAGTTAAAATATCTTGAAAAGTTTGACTAAATTTATACGATAAGATAACATTTAGGATGTCAACTAAGTATCAGTGGATTCTTCATTAATTATATTTTCATAGTATATATATTTGATGTTATAAATTTTTATATTTTCTTTTATAATTTTGATTAAACGTGATATGTTTTGACTCTACAAGATTTTTGAAATAACTTATAATTTGAAACCGAGGAAGTACCCTTTTCCTCACGGGGTTGTAAGCGTTGTGTTTAATTAACCGCTCTTTCACCTTGTATTTTGGTAGAGCTCTCTCTTGCCGATCCTTTGAAAAAAAAAAAAAGTAGGACTAGTCCTCACCGGCCACGGCCATGAACCTAATGCAGCAATCTATCTAACCATTCCACTATTAAATACAAGGATTTAGGAGACAACTGTAACGATTTAGAGCATCTTCAACCGTTTTGCATTTAGACTTTGCATTCACTAATTTGTAAAAAAAGTCTTAAAAAATCATATCCAATAGTTTTGCATTTAGACTTTGCAATTTTATTAACTTGGCAAATAGAGAGGAAGACTTGGCATATATGTCAAGCCCCTCGCGCTTGGCAAATCGTGACTCCTCCGTAGCTCTCCGTGCGACTCGCGCCTCCTCCCTCCACCCGCGCCTGCTATATTTGGGTAATTGTCAATTCAAAAATGCAAAACGGTTAAAGATAGACTCTTTTTTTTTCTTTGCATTTTATTTTCGGAGTTGGCAAATGACAGCAAATGCAAAAACAAAAATACACAACGGTTAGGCCAGTCTCAGTGCATGGTGTCATTGCACTGTTTCCCAAACAAAATTGCTAACAAAGTCTCCATGAAACAAACATTGAAACACCCTCTACAATGCAACAGTTTCAATGCACTGTTTCCCTGCGCTTAGAAAAGCACTTAATTGCCGCATGTGTATGGGATCATACGCTTTAATCACTCGTATGGGACGACGAGATGAAACGGCTCGTCTTGGTTTCATTCGGGTTTCAATGCACTGGGAACGACGCCACCCCGGTTTCACCATGGTGAAACCATATGACTCTCTCTCCTCCTCGTTTCAATCAAATTGCTGATGTGTCACTGTATTTAATATGCATGACACTACAGTGAAACCCCCACTGAGACTGGCCTTAGAGATGCTCTTATATGCCTTAATTCTGAAGTCGATCAATTAATGCTTGTGTCTCGTGAACAGGGCGGATGACTATCGGAACGCCGTGGGCTTTGAGCGTGATGTAAGGACTCTTACAGAAATGATTCTTCGTACTGGCAGTGGCGGCGATGAGAGTGCGCTAATGTTCATCTCCATCGTCGGGGAGAGTGGCGTCGGAAAGAGAACACTTGGAAAGCTTATATCTGCTCAGGAAGACACTTGGAAATCTTATCTCTCCATCGACACTCCAATAATCCGGTTCAACATGCAAGCAGATTGTACAACGGAGGTTTTCCTCAAAGACATCCACAGTGTTATTTGCGGAGATGAAGAAAAAGAAGGTGGTGGTAAGGCTGAGGAAGAAAATGTTGATAAGGATAATCGTCATCAGCCCAAGAAATGCAGCATTAGCAGTGTAGCAGACAAGATCCGTGTCCTGCTTAAAGGCAAGAGGTACCTGATGATGCTGGGTGGCATAACATCCAAAACCACGCTTAACTGCTTGAGGGTAAGCCTGCCAGATGACAATAATGGCAGCACTGTGGTGCTCACACTGGACAGTGAGAGCGAAGAAGTCGCATGGCATGCTAATACCATGAACAGAGGCCGCGCCAACAAGATCCACCACCTGGGCCGTTTGGATGTCAAAACAACTGGGCAGCTGTTCCGTGCAAGGGCCTTTAGGAAAAGGCAGTCTAATTCTGATGATGAAGTTTGCGTTCAAGAAAGAAGTTATGATGATGAACTATTCCGTGCAACGGCCCTTATGAAAAGGCAGTCTGATTCTGATGATGAAGTTTGCGTTCAAGAAGGAAGTTCTGATGATGAACTGTTCCGTGCAAGGCCCCCTAGGAAAAGACAGTCTGATTCTGATGATGAAGTTTGCGTTCAAGAAGGAAGTTCTGATGGTGAGCTGTTCCGTGCAAGGGCCCTTAAGAAAAGGCAGTCTGGTTCTGATGATGAAGTTTGTGTTCAGGAAGGAAATTCTGATGATGAACAAGTGAGCAAGAAGTACGAAAAAGATGTGTATGCCATAACGGGGGGCTACCCTCTAGCTATAGTGGTTCTGGCCGGACTCCTCCGGTTCAAAGAGAGGCCTGGCCAGTGGGAGGCTGTGCTACAGCAGCTCAGGCCTGCTGCTGTACCTGCACCTCGGAAGCAAGAAGCAGGAGAAGACGGTGGAATCCCTGTCCGAACGGATGACGAAGATGGTGATGGTCAGATCGCCACTGTGTCTGCTATGGCGTCCAAGCGCCAGTCTACAAGAACAACGCTCGAGAATGTGTTCTGGGAGAGTTTTGAAGACCTCACCAACGACCTCAAGGCATGCTTCCTCTACTTCGCCGCCTACTCAAAGAACACGTACCAAGTTGCAGACGAGGTAGTGCGGATGTGGATCGGCGAGGGCTTCATCAAGCCACAGAAGGGCAAGACCATGGAGGAGGTTGGCCACAGCTTCCTCAAGGAACTAGTCCTGAGATGCCTCGTCGAGAAGCTGTCCCAGAATGCCAGTGGCCGCATCACGACGGTCAAGGTCCACCCAAGGCTCCATGGGTTCCTGCACTCAGAGGCTCGCGAGGCCGGCTTCGTCGAGTTCCGTGACGTGAATGACGCCTTTGTGCCACCGTCGGTCCGCCGCATTTCTTTCTGCAGCTTTGACGATAGGTTCATCTCATTCGCCAACAAGTTCCCTAAGCTGCGCTCCTTCATGTGCCGCATCGACAACACGGACGAAGAACAGGGCAGCAGCAGGCGTCATAGTGCTCGCGTGGACGACGGAAAGAAGGATTCCACTGATCGTCTCAGGTTCCTTCGCGGGTCCAAGTTCCTGCGTGTCATCTCTGTAGTTGGTCTAAGGCTTGATAAATTGCCTGATAAGATTGATACCCTGGTCCAGTTGAGGTATCTACGTGTAAATTGTCAGGGCCTTAAGGATCTCCCGTCCAGCATCAGTAGACTGATCAACCTGCAGACCCTGGACATAAGGGGCACTCAAGTTAAGAGGATTGATCCATGCTTCTGGACCATAAAGGCACTCCGGCATGTGCTTGCGGAAAGCCTCACGCTTCCAGCAACCATCGAGAAAGAACTGGACGAGCTGCAAACGCTGCATGGTGTAAAGCCTGACGGAAGTGCGGGATGGAATCCAGAGGAACTATGTGCACTGGACAAGATGACCAACATCCGGTCACTCGACCTGCACGGATTCAGAAAGGATATGCACGGTGCTGCACTGAAGAGGGCTCTGCCAAGGATGCGTCTCCTTGCTTACCTGAAGCTGCAAGGTGATGTGATTCCTTCCTGCATTTTCACCACTGAGAACCTTGAGTACCTTGAGGAGATAGTGCTTCAGGGTACTGTGAAATGGGATAAGGTCAAGAAGGAAGTTCGCAGGCTTCGACCCAATCTTCTTCGCCTCGAACTTATAAATTGCAATGAGGCACCAGAGAACATCCAAGATGAATACTGACACAATGGGTGACGGCAGTAAGATTTGTTTGGTGTCTTCGGTTTATATTCTCCAAAATTTCCTTTAATTACATCCTGAAACAATTATTGTATTCTGTTGTTATGACTTGTTTGATGTGGATCTCTATTTATCCATGTTAGTCCTGTTGTAATTGCGAACTGTTTTGAGTCAAATAAAGCATGACAGAGTGCATTTTCATTCTGACCATCGGGTTGTTAAATTTCCACTATCTTAACTTGTTGAGAGGGAGGGAGGGAGGGAGGCCGAAGTATAGCCGACGGATCGAGGTAAACAATGGTGCAGAAGATTTGTGTTTGATTGTTACATTAGCTTCTATTCATACTGCTCCTCCTTGAAGAGAGCAACGCACTGGCTCTTGCCATATTACCATTAGGCAAGCTTCAAGCACCAGTTTCCGCTCCTGATTGCTGTCTCATGAATTGAGCAAAATTGGAATCATCTCCGATGTGCAGGTGGTTCCAACAACACGTCTGCGATCGGGTTCGGTGAGATAACATGATCGTCAGGCTGGGAGGTGGGAGCAGCCCAGCCCAGCAGCAGCACCAACCAGCTGGCAGAGCAAGCTGGTAAAGAACATTGCAATTGCAGCAGCATGCCAGCATCCCGTCTCTTCTTTTCTTGTCAGCATCCCTACCCTCTAAGCATTCACATCGTCGGGTTCTTGTTTTTTTTTTACGTTGATCGTTGGCTTCTTGACTTCTTTTAGGCCGGGGGATTCGACAGGTTGCTGCTGGATAGCTTGTACGAGGACGCCGCAAGGAGGCAGCAGACAACCATGGATGCCTCCTACGGAAACGGGCACGCCTCTTTTCAGCAGAACGAAGATCCCTTCGCCATGTCGAACGGCGTCGCGCCGCCGACTGGCGTGCAGATGTCGGTGATGGCGCGGCAGCAGCAAGCCCGCCGCCGCTGCGTCTCAGTTCAACCCTTTCGGCGACGCCTACTCTGTTGCATTGGCATCCCAGGGTCAGGGTGCCCCCCTCTGCATGGAAATGGTGGCAGCTTGATCTGATGACTTGAATTGATCCAGTTTAGTTTGCGTACATGTCTCTGCGTCGTCTCCTCAGTCCTCAGTCGATGAACTGTACGCTGATTATAACTACATATATATGAGAGCCTTTTATCCGTGTGCGCCATTATGAAAGATGGTTACGAGCTATGAACTGCATTCCTTTGCTTCCTCTTTTTTTCGCCTGTAGTTTAACTCAGAGACAGATTGAAACTGAAAGACTCGGTGATTCAAGTGGATACTCTCGAGCGCCCATCGCTGACTGCGCGCCGGCGCCCTTGCGGCCGCGGCGCCCACCAAGCTCCGCCGCTGGGGCCCCTAACCATGGCCGCTAGCTCCTCCATAGCAGATGGTGGTTCTGGGTGCTGACCTGACCCGGTGCAGTTCCGCACGAGGTGGCTGCGGTCCTTCTTCCCACCGGCTCTTCTGCTGCGGTCTTCTCCCTCGGCTGCGGATTTCCTTGCTGCGTTCCGGTGCTCTTGGAAGGTCTGCGGCTACCACTGGAGGGACTGCCCTCAAGGTGTTCGACTGCCGGCCGCTGCTGTCTGCTTGTGGAGGCTCGGTTTCCACTCCCTAGCCATTTTCTCTAGCTCTGCTCCATGGCTCTGCTCTGAGCTCTCTGCTACCTCTTTTGCTCTTGTGGCTTCTTTTGGGTGCTGTAAATTCCACCTCTCAGACGAGTCAGTTGGTCTGTGATTCAGGCCACCATTGGTGGCGTGGCCAGTCTACATATATATTTGAAAGGGCATGAAGGGTCTGTTACATTTGCCCATGTCACTATAGTACATTTTTTATGTAAGTGCAAGCTCAATACTACAGTTTGTTCGCTAAGATAAAAGATCAATGCATATAACTGCATGTAGATGCTCTATGCATCTAGGTGATGTGAAATAAATGGGACTTAACGAACAGAGATTCACATTCCATAGATAGACATGATATATAATGATACAAGCACTTTAGCAACAATATGCAAATACACGTCACCACGTTATTACACATATAATCATAATAATTATATAGGCTTAGTTATTGATGGACCATCTTGTCTGATCTTCAGTTGGCTCTAGTCGGCACTGGTCGTTCCAGGATTCCAGCATGCATAAGCAAAGCCCAGATATGTGTCACAAATTCTCCACCTTTAGCCAGATGTTCTATATGGCCACTTACATTGTCAGATGGGGCAATATACAGAATCAACTCTGCCCAGAAATCTGCAAGCAGTTTCCACCGGGTCACCTGGTCCTCCATGCTCTCTAGTGTCATCCCAAGTATGGCGCCCTTGGTCAAGATCCCTTCTTCAACTTGTTGTTCCTCGCAGTCAAAAAAAAAATTCCTGTTCCCTTGACATTTCATAGTCATTCGTCAGTCCCCTTAACTTTTCATACTTATTTGTTCCGTTGCCAATGTGAAATCTTGCTTCATGTACGAGTTCATCAAGCATAGACTCTGTCTCCAATGGGTTGCCAGGAAGCAACTCCGGTGCAAAAGCAACCAAGTACCCACAATACTTAGACAAGCTAGTGGCCACAAGACGGCTGCCTTGTGCTATGGTTTCAACTCTGTTTTCTGTTGAGATCTTGCAGTAACTAGTTGCAATGTGCCAGATCATTATAACATGAGCTAGGGTGACTTCATCGTCGGTTTGGCATGCCCAGTATAGCTGAGTCATGCCATATCTCTCCAATGCCCTTGCTCCATTCGAAATCATGCCATTTGAGTCCTTGAGAGCCCATGCAATGCCTTTCTTCACTTCCATGGGCACTGGCATCGATGTTCCTGCTTTTCTTCCTTCCCGTAACATGGGGATAATGTCACTTTGTCTCTCTAAAAAACGATGACCAGGGTGATTGAAATAATCAATAAGTGAGTACTGGCCAATCTTTTTCTCCCAACGGTGAAACCATGTAAGTTGATCCAGAAAAAGTGATACTTTTCCGATAAACATAAGGGCCTTCTCAATGCAGGTGCAGTAGAATGTGTTTCCTTCATTCAGGGAAAACTTTTTGATGTACTTACAAACCATAGATACTTTTGCCCAATCAGAGGAACTATACAGACATGTTTGTAGCACTTGAAGTATTGCAAGAGCACATAATATAGCTTTGGTGATGATGACGTCTCGACTCTCTGTATCCACAACTCCATATTTCCAGAGGCTCTCACGTTCATTCAGATAAGCAAGATTGTATGCCCCAATGAATATAAAGAGGGTTGTGATTCCAAGTGAATCAAGAAAGGACAGTCTCTCACCGCGATACATGGTCACCGCATACCTGGTGAAGAAGAAGTCATATAGGAAAGCTAACTCAATTTCGACAACTTGAAATGCTCTCTCGCAGTCATCCTCGTGATCACCTCCTGGCAGAAGACCTAGCAGGACAAGGTCACGAGTCTTTTGGAGCCCGGACTCGGCGCAAGCATACCCGAAGTATCGCCGCACTGTGAGGCGAAATAGTG
Organism: Themeda triandra; assembly: GCA_018135685.1. NCBI lineage: Eukaryota > Viridiplantae > Streptophyta > Magnoliopsida > Poales > Poaceae > Themeda > Themeda triandra. Next base: position 656,815 of record JAENPR010000255.1, on the reverse strand, counting down.
CGAACGAGAGGCACACATCCTTCAAGTGGTCAATCACCGGGTCGCCAACTGAAGATAGAATGCCATTACCATGACACCAGATCCTCTCTAGGGTGATCACCTTGTCCCGCACCTCTTGGATGTCACCTTGCTTACTGGGCCTTGGTGGCAGATGTACACTCTCATCGTTTCATCGTTGAAGGGATGAATCAAGTAGTTGTACCCCTGCAAGCTATGGGGGTTGTAACAGCCATCTGCAGTCAGCGCCTGCTCATAGTTCTTCATGTAGTAGGCGACCATGGAGCTACCGCTGCCCCGTGGAGCAACTGCTAAGGCTAAAGCGCTTATCCTCGAGATGTTCTTTCGAGACACCAGAAAACAAAATATGATCACAGGTATAACCATCATTCTTCCTCCGGAGTATACAAAATCGCCCAAAATTGCACCAAGGTACCACAGATACAGGGCATTCTCAAACATAAGTTTGAACCACTGCTTGTTCTCATCTAGCGTTTGGACCGACACAGAGTTGGCGCCTCCGAAGAGAAGGACAAGAAAGGTAGCCCACACTGGGTACACCTTGCTTTTTATGACGCCCTGCATTAGCCCCAACGAATAGGATAGAAGTGGGAAAGACATCAGGAAGGCTCCCATATGACTCCATATTGGATGACTACGTTGCGAGACCGACGTCGACAAGGACCCAGCACCAGGAGGACCAGTAGAAACAGAGCAGCCACAATCACACAGCCTTCCACACGGTCTACTGTCTTCCTTCCCTTGAAATACATTTTGATCCATGACTCGGTACTGTTCTTGCACAAATTGTTTACAACGTCTGGAGAGCTCGTGTTGCTCATATTTACCATTTACCACCCCTGTACTATACCAATAAATATGAGTACACATTCGCAAAAAAAAAAAAAAAAAAAAAAAAAAAAAAAAAGTACACAAAAGACAGATCACAACACTTTTAAGACAATTTTTAACAGCATCTTCGATATTCCCCAATGGGCAATGCTAAGGTACAAACTTTACCTCTTAGGATCGGTAATATTTCAAATCAATCTGAGCCATTGATTTTTCACATACTATAAATTAAATAATAGATAAAAATCTAGGAAATATGGTCCATGGTTTTGGCCTCCTGGTCGCAGGTGATGCAGATGTCGAAGTTTTGCAAGTCATGGCAGTGTCGACGGTGCGTCGTCCAGCAACGACCATGCATAACAAGCCAGAAGAAGAAACGCATCCGCTGTGGCGCATCCGTCTTCCAAATGAGCTTTGCGCCGAGCGGGGTGGAGGAGCCTACAAACATGGCGCCATAGGCCGGCGCTACCGAATAGTTCCCATCACTTGACAACTTCCAAGTGAAGATGTCAGGGACACCTGGCGTCAGCTCCACCTGCTCAAGCAGCGCCCAGAGAGAGAGAAGAACTCGTTGATGAGGCACATTGTGCGCGGCCCAGTGATCTGCCTCACCCATGTCCATGTCCTATCGTGCAGTGCGTCTACGACTAAGGTCGAGCGACGCTGCCTGGGCACCATCGCATAGACAGCGGGAGCGAGTACCCGGATGCTGGACTCGGCGAACCAGTTGTCCGTCCAGAATAGTCAGGTCGCTCCATCGCCCAAGACCGACGTCGTAGCCGCCTGGAACGCAGCGACCACAGAGCGCTCGTTGTCATCTGGCAGCGAGGTCCAGGTGTGCTGGTCGTCCACCCGGCGAATCCACTTCCAGCGCACCCGCAACGCTACTTCGACGTGTCACAGGTCCGTCACTCTCCCAGGCCACCTAGCTCACAAGGCCTGCACACCGTCTGCCACGCCACTCTGCACTTGCCGCCGGCCACAAAATTGGCACCAGACCAGATGAAGGTGGGACGCAGTTTGTCGACGCGGTCGATGGTCCAAGGGGTTAGGGGCAGGGCAATGGCCATGTGGATAGGAATGGCCGAGAGGGTGGACCTAACGAACGCGGTTCTCCACCCCCGCCTTCCGCTGACGTTGATGCCGACATCGCCACCAAGGGCGGCCCTGTGTCTATTGCCGCCGTTCAGAGGGCAATGGCGATGGCCATTGGGATCCAGCCTGGGGAGCTGCAGATCCGACATTGCACCCAGGGGTTCATCATCACCTGCCCCAACCAGAAGCTTGGGGACAGCGTCGCGCCAACCATGGCGGAGGTTGTGGCCCGACACCGGGAGGGTGCCGTGGCAGCCGACCGCCGAGGACCACCGATCCAGCCCCCGCAGCGGCGGGCCAGGACGACGACGATGAAGCGCACACAGGTGTCGCCACGACTTGGCGCGACGACCGCCGCTCCTCGCACCGCCACCGGCTCTGCTTCGGGAGCCACGGCGCCGGAGTCGAACCGGCCGCGCCGCGCGCGACGTCGTGGGCGTCGCGCCGGCAGTGGAAGGGCCGACCGTAGGAAGACGCCGCGACAGGTGTGGCGCCCTTGCGTACCACAGCCCGCACCCCCCGTCGCAGTGGTCACCTCATCTCTTTCGGCCTCAGCGGGGGACACGTACGAGGCGGCCGAGCCTATCGCAACCACGTTGACCCCGGACGCCGCGGCCTCGCCTGCCGAGCTCCAGGTGGAGCAGCAGGAGGACGAGGCGTCGTCCGAGGTCTCCCAAGCGTCGGTCACGGAGCCGCCCGTGGCCGCCCCCACGGGGGACGCCAAGACGGTCAAGGCCGTTGCCGCGGGTGACTCGGCGGGAAGCCTGGAGTCGCCCGTGGTAGACTGGGAGGAGGGGGAGTTCCGGCCGGACACCTCGCCACCCGGCCCATCAAACGAGAAGGACATGAGGACAGAGAACGCAGCCGCCATGGGTGGCTCAGTGGGGAACCTTGAGCCACCCATGGAGGCTGAGGAGGACCCGGATGCTCAGGGCACATTGGCATTGCTCGCCCACTGGGGAGTGGAGCTCGCGACCGGACCATCGGGCTCCGGGTCGCCACACGACCTCGGCCGCGCCGACCGCGCGGATGCTGAGGAAACGTTGGGGGACGCTAACTTCCAGAGGACGACCCGTCTACACCGGTGCACGGTGGGCACGACAGCACGACGGAGGGCACGCTCGCCCTCCTCGCCCACTGTGGAGCGGACCTCGACGAGGGTCCACCGGGCTTCCCCGTCCCGGGTGCCTTCCCGCAGCAGGAGGAGCGGCAGGCCACCCCACCCCGGTGGGAGACCTTGTGTGACGTAGACGACGGGTGGACTGCGGCGTTCGCGGGATTTCCCCCACAACGCCGCGTCCACGACGACCAGGGGGACGCTCCGGCGGAGGCCGTCGAGTCCTACTCGAACGACGAGCCACCAGGGGAGCAACAGACGACAAGAGGCCCGACGACCGGCAGGGTAGACCCAGCGGGGAGCTTGGAGTCACCCGCGGGGCACCTGGGGGCCCTGGGCCGTGTTGCTGACACACCGCCGGCCCTGGGAAGAGCCCACCTGTGCGGGGCTTCTGGAAGCCCGCCTAGGACCGCGATAGCTGCCGACGAGGCGCCCCCGGGGTTCTGCACCCCCGTCTCCCGGAGGTCCGCCGCTGACTCGCCGACCGGAGAGGCGGGAAGCCCAGCCAAAGACGGCTCCCTCATGGGACGGCTCAAGAACTTCGCCAACAGAATCTTCCACAAGGCGACCACCCTGCTTCTTCCGGGTAAGGTGGACGACTCTAGCTCCATCAAGCTGCCAACGCGGAGCAGGCGCATCGCAGCCAACCCCCTCTCCAAGTACCCGGTGGCAAAGAGAGGCGAGATCCTCGCCATGCAGAAGATGGGGTTCATCGAGTCACAGCCGACGGTGGAGGGACAACAGAAACTGGACGCGATGTTCGAGGGAAGACCAGGGGATGCCCGAGCCTTGCAGGAGTTGCTCGCAGGCGAGGAGCGACAACAGCGACCGCGGAGGCGCCGCGGGGCCGGGGGCCACGCATGAGCGCCGGTCCCATCAAGCAAACTAGAATGTTTAGTGCGTGAGTAATCCGATATGTACGCGTTCTGGGGTGGCGGGCTGTGTTTGAAATTTGTTGACACCCCAGAAAAACTTGTAAAACCCTCTTCTTCTTAATACAATGATGCGCAAATCTTTTGCGTATTCGAGAAAAAAAATGGTCAGGAGGTTGCCCTTCCATCGTGGGATCGTACCCGCGATCTACATATGATGAGTTGCTCGTCCTCCTTTGTGAGCTTGAAGGTGGAGAGTGGGATCCTAACATTAAAGAACAAATGGACTACGTCAAAAATGATTTACCGCAGTGGTCCCCGTAGTTTTGGAAAGAAAGCTCCACCCAAAATATAATTGAGATAAATAGAAAGAAGTCTTTCTACGCAACCTAGAGAACGGAAACGATCAAACTATAAAAATCCAGAGAATAGGAAAGAAGCCTTTCTACGCAACAGAGAGAAGGGAAACTATCAAAACCATAGATTGAGCTTTTCTTAATCCCCTATCCAAGACCCTCTCTTAGATGTTCTTTACTATTCCCAGTCCAAACACTATCTAACTCCTTTCAGATTTTTTTTTTTTTGGCAGCGTCTAACTCCTTTCAGATTGTACTCTAAACACCAATTGTTCCTGTTGTTGAGATTTAGCAATCTAGAACTATAGCACGGCTACCCTACCTTCTCGCCGCACTTTGAGGTAGGAAAGATACTTAACCCAGGCCACTTAATAGTTTCTTTCAGAAAATAGTCAACGCATTAGCTTCGTTACTTGTATAACTTCACAGATGCTATAGCTATAGTAATATCATCATCATATATATTAAAAAAGCATAAGGCGCTATCAGTTAAGAATGAGTTCCACTAGCTTACCGTTCTCTCGGTCTCCAAGAATTGAAGGAAGAAAGACTAGCTTAGCAGCTCAGCTAATCAATAGAACACCAAATTTCAGCTCCCCCGTAGAATTTCCCGTTTTGGGGTCCCTCCTTCATGCCAATATATATATGTGCGGCTTGTTTGAAGTGGAAGCGAGAGCGCTGGAGAACCTTGGGCGGATTGCCGGCTCTTTGCTACTGTAGCACCCCTACCTTCCCCTTCCGATCTCTACACTTTTGAATCCAGTTCCTCCTCCAAATACCTGGGTTTAATAGCTGCTTGTGTGATCTATCGATCTATACGGTAAGTTTTGCCACGGATTGCCTCCTGCTGAAGATTCGATTGAAATTTCGGGCAATCTGCTGGTTCTTGACTTTTACTCTCCTCTCCTAATCCTTTATTGATTCTACATCTTGTTGGTTTCCTTCACCAAATCCATCTCTTTTTCACCATCTGTGTAGCCGTTTTTTCTTGTTCCTAGCTCGTATTACTCTGAATCCTTCGTTTGCGTCATTCGGCCTTGCAGCAGAACAGTGCTTTCTGTGTATGTGCTTGTCCGCCGTGCTGTGCAGCAAGGGCTGCTCGCTAGCAGCACAACGCTAAGCTTGCAAGCAGCATAGCACCGCGTGGAGCTTGTTCGTGAGTCCTGGTTGCTTTTGTGCATATCTTTGTTGCTCTGTTGTGTGCTTCTCCCTCTTCTCTGCTTGTGCATTCGTCGAACTCGTTTTCATTCCCCAGTGCTACCAAGGCTTGGTGCTGCTTTTTGCTGACACACTCGTTTGCTTTTGAGTGTCTTGCGTCGTCCTCGTTGTACATTCCTATCAGTTCCCCCACAATTTCTCCCTTGCCTGTCCAATTTCACCTCGGAGTCTTGTCGTTCCTGGGGGTGTTCTTAGTGGCGACCAGCTACGCCGACTTGTTGATTTCTATCCCCCGCACTTGCTCAGCACTGTTATGTGGCTGCGTTGGGGATCGAGAGGAGAACGGTTGGGATCAAGAGAGCGATGGCTGAAGCTGTGAACAGTACCCGCGCTACAGTACCCGCGGGTACTGTTCACGTGGAGGCGGCGGCTGCGAGGGAGAGAGGAGGTGGCGGCTAGGGTTTTGGGGGACTTCCCGATCTCCCGGCTCCTGGGAAGTCGAGCAAATTTGATTCTTTCTTTAACTGATTAGATTGATACAACTCCTCTCATTATATGAGAGAGTGCCTTACTTGGCTCTGTAAGTTGGCGACTAATTAACCCTAATGGTGGCCCATAGGCCCGAGACTCCTCTAACAAGGCCCTCGACTCCTAACACTACACCCCACCCGGACAAGCAGCTCGTCCTCGAGCTGCGACCTAACGATGACTTGACAAAACAAAAACCTAACACCTAAAAATAAGCCTTTTATATCTCGGCTTATTGTATTGTTCTGACCATGAATTGAAATGCGACTCTTTATTTCTAACGACTCCACGAAAATACGTCGAGCACCCTTCGCGTGATGACCCTGCACGTGTGCAGCCACAGGATCCCATGGACGCCATCTCGGAAGCAAGGGGAGCACATGGACGGCCACCGGAATTGGCCGCATCAACCACCGAGCGGAGGCGCCCTCGTGGAGGCCGGTGACGAAAAACATCGGCGCTAGGCAAAGGGCTCCTGCCAATGGCGAGATAGACGGGGAGGGGAGCGCCTTCCAAACAGCCGCCGACGCAGAGGTGGAGTTCGCCGACCACGGGAAAAGCAGAATGCCCGTCGCCCGTGGGGAGAACATGCTTCGAAGATCCCCGATGCGGCGGATGGAATCACGCGCCGCCCCACCCACCGGCGCGCAAGGAGACCACGCGCCGCCGCCGCAGTCGCACTACCGCCGACACTGCGTGTGGTCGGCGCGGTGCCCCGGTGGGCGGCATCGCCTCGGCGGTCGCGGCGGCGCCTCGGTGACCGGCAACGCCGTCCGGTGGCGAGCGCCGCGCCTTGATGGTTGGGCGGCGTCTCGGTGGGCGGAGTGGTCGCCGACGTGTAGACGGGTGTTGAGGAAGCGATGAGCCACGCGCGGTAACGAAGGCGCGACCGGTTCGACGGCCCCCCGAGGAACGCGTGAATCTCGACCACTGCTTGCCGAGGTCGAAAACCGCCGCCGTCAATTCCGCGTTCGACATGACGGAACCGGTGGATGAGGATGCCCACGCGGTCGGCGGCGCAGCGAGGTCCACATCGAGATCGAAACCGAGATCTCGATGCAGTTGTTATGTGGCTGCGTTGGGGATCGAGAGGAGAACGATTGGGATCAAGGGAGCGATTGCTGAAGCTGTGAATAGTACCGCGCTACGGTACCCGCGGTACTGTTTCGCATGGAGCGGCGGCGCGAGGAGAGAGGAGGTGGCGGCTAGGGTTTTGGGGGACTTCCCGATCTCCCGGCTCCCTAAGGGAAGCCGAGCAAATTTGATTGCTCTTGCTTGATTAGATTGATACAACTCCTCTCATTATATAGAGAGGTCTTACTTGGCTCCTAAGCAAGCGACTAATTAACCCTAATGGGCTAAGGCCCAATAGGCCCTAGACTCCTCTAACAAGGCCCTTGAGATTAGAAGGAAATCCCATCTCTCTTGCCGGCCGTGGACAGAGCCCCGCGGCCGGCGTTCCTAGCGACCAAAACCCTAGCCCTCTCTCTCTCTTTCGCAGCCGCCACCCTGTGAACAGTACCCGCGGGTACTGTAGCGTGGGTACTGTTCACGCCGACAGCCGCCGCGCTCCCTCAATCCCAATCAATCATCCTCAACCCTAGCAGCCACATAACATCTGGTATCAGAGATCTCGGTTTCGATCTTGATGTGGACCTCACTGCCGCTGACCGCGTGGGCATCCTCATCCGCCGGTTTCGTCATGTCGAACGCGGAATTAACGGCGGCGGTTTTTGACATCGGCAAGCAGGTGGCCGAGATTCACGCGTTCCTCATGGGACAACCGTCGAACCGGTCGCTGCCTCCGTTACCAGTGTGGCTCACCGCTTCCCCAACACCCGTCTACACGTTGGCGACCACTCAGCCCCACTTGGTGCCGTTGCCAGCCACCGGGGTGCCGCTGCCGCCCACCTGGGCACCGCTGCCGCCCACCGAGACGCTGCTGCCAACCATCAAGGCGTTGTTGCTGATCACCGGGACGGCGTTGCCGGTCAACGAGGCGTCGTTGCCGACCGCCGAGGCGATCTTTGCCGCCCACCGGGCACCGCCGACCACACGCCAGGTGTCGGCGGTAGTGCGACTGCAGGCGGTGGCGTGTGGTCTCCTTGCGCGCCGGCGGGTGAGGCGACTGCGCGATTTCGTCTGTTGCATCGCGGATCTTCAGCATGTTGTTTCCCGCACGGGCGGCGGGCAAGCTGCTTTGTTCGCGGACGGCGAACTCCAACTCTGCGGCAGCGGCGGTACGGGAGGTGCTCCCTTCCTCATCACCAGCAAGGACGCTTTGCCTAGCGCCGCCTTTTTTCGTCACCGACCACCATGAGGGCGCCTCTGCTGGTCGTTGTTGCGACCAATTCCCAGTGTCCATCCATGTGCTCCCCTTTCGTCCAGATGGCGCCCATGGGATCCAGGTGGCTGCACACGTGCAGGTCCAGCACGCGGAGGGTGTCCGCCTTATTGACAAGAGTCAAACATAAAGAGTCGCAGTCCAATCCAGAATAATAAACTAAGCCAAGATGTAAAAGGCTTATTTTTAGGTGTTAGGTTTGTGTTTCGTCAAGTCGTCGTTAGGTCGCAGCTCGAGGACGAGCTGCGTGTCCAGGTGGGGTGTAGTGTTAGAGGAGTCAATGGCCTATTGTGCCTTAGCCCATTAGAGTTAATTATCTTAGTTATTTATGTTTATAGGAATAGTGCCATATTGTCTAGCTACAAGAGGCGTTAGTCCTATGTATCTTTTATAATCAGCCCATGAGGCACAATACAAATCAAGCAAGAGCAATCAAATTTGCTCGGCTTCCCTTAGGGAGCCGGGAGATCGGGAAGTCCCCCTTTCAACCCTAGCCACCCCTCTCGATCCCCAATGCAGCCTCATAACAAGCACCCTTTGCACTCCTTGGGCGAGTAGCTGCGAAGCTCTCAACAACTATCAGCCGCGCAGTGACGACAGTTCTGCACATCCTCTACAAACTGCTGGGGCTCTGGTGCCAGCCCTCAAGGCGGCGGTCAAGGCGCCACCTGCGCCATGAGTCTTTTGTCATGGAATTGTCAGGGAGTGGGTGGGAGTCTTGACAGTTCCAAAATGCGCCATCTTGCCCGTATTATAGCATCAACAAATTCTCAGGTAATCTTCATCTCTGAAACCAGAACCTCTAAATTTACTAAGCAGCAGCTAGTGAGTAGATTTAATCTTGACAGTGCTTATATTGTTTCTGCTAATGGTCTTTCTGGTGGTCTTTGGTTGCTGTCCAAAAGTGATGTCGAAGTAGATGTTGTCGAGTCAAGTCCCTTCTTCATATTCTGTACTTGTTTCCATAAATCTTCTTTCAAGAATTTTGGCCTTGTTTGCATCTATGGTGACCCTCATCAAAATAAGACCAAATGGATTTGGAAGAAAGTTCGTCACTTCATTGAGTTGCGTCAGAATTTACCTTTTATTTGTATGGGAGATCTAAATAATATTATGGATGTATCTGAGAAGCTTGGTCCTAGACCAGCTAATTGTAGAACCATTTCCAATTTTTGTTGTTTAGTCAAAGATTGTGGTTTGTTTGATTTAGGCTTCAATGGTCCTGCTTATACTTGGACTAACAAACGCTTTGATTCCAATCCCACTTACGAGCGTTTAGACCGTTTTCTGGTGAATGCTGAATGGTGTGCTGATTTTCCAAATACTAAGGTGTATCATTTGCCCATGTTTAGAAGCGATCACACACCTATTTTAGCTATGCTAAATTCTTCTCGATGCAAAGTATCCAAACCTTTCAGGTTCGAAAACTGGTGGCTACTGACTGATGACTATGAGCAGGTTGCTAAATCGAGTTGGAGCAAATCCGCCTCAAGACCATTTCATCTTAAAACTTTTTATCTTGCTAAAGATTTATACAGGTGGCACAAAAGTAAACCCAAAAACATTGACGTTCTTAGTCAAATTGAAGAAAAGCTCCTAGAATTACAAAGCAAGCCCCTAGTCAGCAGAACCCAGATCTTCAGAAGCATCTCATCTACCAACATGAGAACCTGCTCGCAAGGGAGGAAGCATATCATAGACAAAGGTATAAAAAAAATTGGTCTGTTGCAGGTGACAGGAATACCAAGTTCTTCCATCAAAGCATCATCAAACGTTCCAGACGGAACACCATAACATTTTTTCTCAAATCTGATGGGACTTATGCCACCACTCAGGAACAACTTTCTGAAGTTGCTAATGATTATTTCCAAAATATTTTCACATCTGATGCTAATATGTAACATCCTAAAAAATCCATAAATTAAAATCACTCGCATTAAAACTTATTTTCAAAATCTATTTTGAAAACTATAAATCATTTGAGCTCTATCATCTCATCCGCACTTTCATCCACCCATATATATCTCTCCCGCTCTTCTCGCTGCTCCAATTATATTCTGCGCATCGATGCGCCAGCATCGCCCGCGCCCGTCCCCCACCTCTCTCTCTCCCTTGCTTTGCTCGCCCCGCCCGATGCCCGACAACGGCGCGTGCGCCGACCCCACCACCATCGCCGCCGCGGCACGCCCGTGCCCGGACCCCTTGCCGCCTGCGCTCTCGCGTGACGCCGCGACACATGGACCCCACCACCTCGCCTCGCCCGTTGTGCCGAGGGACCCACCTCGCACTCGCACAAATAACAGCAACCAGCAGCAGCTTGCACCATACACAGACACGAGCAAGTATACCAGCAGTGCACCATGCAAGTGGCTCGTGCATGCATGCAAGTTGAGCAAGCAAGCAAGCATGCCTGAGGCCACCCCACCTTGCTTGCACACACACAGCCTAATTACCTGTAGCCATGCAAAGTTAGGCACCGTCCTTCATGTCAAGAATTTATGCATGCATGCAACCCGGGCAAGCCTCAGCTACGCTACACGCCGCACCGCCCTGCCCACCTTCATCGTCCTTCACGCTGCAAATTAAAGCCTCAAGCATGCACACACACAGCAGCAGCGCCATTTGCGGCAAGTTGCCGAGCGTGGCACAGCTCTGCTCCTCCGGCCTATAAAAGCCGACGCCGGGCTGCTCTCCTCCACCACCGAGCTCGCTGAGCCATCCCATTACGCTGCCCAACTCCATCCTCCGTAAACCGAGCTTCCTCTTCGTCTTCCCGAGCTCCAAGTCGCTCCATCGATCTCCCTCTCCGTGCTGCAACTAGCCAAGGTAGCTAGCCTATATGAATCCCCTCATTCTCCTCTCTATCACCATGCTCTCGGTTTTGGGAGCGATGGCCGGAGTCGCCGTTAGGCGAAGCTCCAGGAGCCCGGCCATGACGGGCATGTAGAGGAGCACGACGACACTCGTGTTGTCTCTCTGTCCTATGTCACCGTGTCTCCCTCTCTCTCTGCTGACCATATATTCATGCCGCACATGCACAAGCAAGCTGCATCCAATGGGCAATACGTGAAGCCCAGACCCCCTCCCCACCAATCACGTGCAAGCTAGTTCCCTAAAAGTCCTTGATTATTTATCCAGACAGAAACCTTGCCAAATTAATATCTCCTCCATCCGACCTCCGATTCCATTCATTTCTTCTTTTTAAATTCATCTAAAATCATAATTTATCTACCATAAAAATCTCATAATTTTTAGAGCTCATTTGTATTTCTGTGATTATTTATTGGTGCTTGTTTGCCTATCGCGTACGTTAGCAGACGGAGTGAACGAGCCCGAGAACGAGGACGCCGGAGGCGAGTACCGCGAGTTCGGCGCCGAGGACCCGGACTGCCAGCAGGAGTTTGCTGATCAGGACGCCGACGGAGAAAAATCCAGCCTATTCCCCCTTGATGCATATTGATCCCGTTTTTAAACACAACCCGTAGAAGCCGTTTTAAATGTTGCATGTACGATATACGTACGAATATTTTCGCTGCTTAGTTATATTCCGATTGTATAGCCATCCTTGAAATTGATATTACCTGATAATTACCTTGTTCAAATCTAGGAGTATATATATGTTATTTTATTATTTAGTATGCTTAGGACTTGTTACTCATCCCGGTTACTCACCACTATGATTTTCTCAAATACAATGATTTTTAAAGGAAAAATGTGTGAGTTGTAAGAATGAATTGTGGGTATGGTGAAAGGGTTAATGAACAAGTTTAGTTGGTGATTACCCTAGAGATGGGGCGGAATGGTGTTCCTTTTGTGGGATGCCTTGGTGTTGGGGCTTGTACCTTTTGTGGTTAAGCGTGGAGATATCCGCCTTGTCTCGATTAAGGACTGAGTTGATGATTCATCTTGCCTAACTCATTTTATCGTACAACCACTCGACCTTGTATGCGGCAAGGCTTTAGTCTAAATCCCTCTAGTTAGTATGGCAATCACCTGGAGGCAGGTGTGCAACGGGACACTAAGGGCTGTTGGTGACTGAGGACTTGTAGGAGATGTATAAGCGCTGTAATTTATTGTTATGTTATTGCCTTAGTGTGCCCGTGGTGAGCGCCAGTATTTAGCTAGGAGGGTAATGGCTTTGATGGATCTATGCTTGCACTGCGGTGTTAAGTTACGGTACCCTACTTGTGGTGAAAGTGTACAACCTCTGCAGAGTGTAAAATATATCCGGATAGACGTGTCCACGGCATATGAACGGGTTACGGTTTGGTTTCAACAACTAGATGGGTTGGGATGAGTGGAAACATGTGAGTGAGTGTGATTTTGGAAAGAATGGTTGGCTGCCATGTGTTGCAGGAACAGAGGGTTCTGCAACACTTAAAATTGTGAACAACCCCCTTTTGATAAATACGTTATCTATGAAAAATGTGTTTTGCAAAGGTATTTATAAAATAAACCCTGCATGTGTCAAAAGATATCTTTATGCAAATAACCCAAGCTTTATCCTAGATATATCCATATGCATATATTGTTATCCCATTCCGTAGGATAAGGTTGGATTTGCTGAGTTGTACTCACCCTTGCTTTGTTGAACAGAGGAGGATCCAGATTTTGATCCCGAAGCCGCGTTCGATTAAGGTCGTGTATGCACCCAACTAAGCTGTGGCATTGGGATCCGTCGATGGAAGCATGGGAATATGAGTTCGGGTCCTTTGGACTGGGCTATGTTACAGTGTATTATTATTATCCTTTGTCTTCATTGCCCTCGTTTGGCAAGACTACTGAACTGAGATCTATCTGTTGTAATAAATGTGTTACTAGCCTCCTGGGACTAGTATTTGTATCACATTTGAGTTCCTGTTCAACGGGGACGCTTCAGATGGTATCAGAGCCTGGTTGGCCATAGGACGTGACCTTAGACTTTCTGGACCAGTATTTTACCTATAAAAATATTTTACAAAAGTTCTTACTCTCTTCCCCCTATTCCAAAAATATTTACTCTTACCTATTCTCTCCTAGATGGCCAATGAAGATATTTGGACCAGCAGCTAGTGCATAGATGCCGAAGGCTTTCCCAAGCTCTTGTATGCCACCATGCAAAGACTTGGAATCAAGGATCGCCCAGAATACCAAGGCAGAGAATATGAAGAGCATGAAACTGAACGGTGCGAAGTAACCGTTTACATCGGGAAAAGTGAGGTTTACCCCGATGTACAGGAACCATGGTGTATGACTGCTACCATATTCCGGTTTGCAGATACATACCAAGCGGTTGCCCGCAAGGCCTTGAGGTACCTATGTCAGATGTATGAGAAGCCCATTGCTCGTACACCCATGAGGTTCTTTCCACCCCAGGATAAAGACCGTCCAGTTTGGAGGACCCGCATGGAACTCTTGCATGGACATTACTCACTCGAGAATGATCCGATTCTTGTATTCCTCACCACATACCTGCTTGCCCTTGACGAGCAGTATGATAAACAAGCCTCGAAGTTGATGAAGTGCATCCATCGAGTGGAGGAAGCCCAAATCATGATCAGGAAGCTCCGTGTGCAACTTGCAGAAGCTCTGGCCAAAGCAGCTGCTGCGGAGAGCCGTGAAGTGGCCACCGCTGAATCCTTGAAGGAAGCTAAGGACCGCCATGTGCAGGACTTGAAGGATGCGTACCTTGTCACCAGGGACAAGAGAAGGAAGTTAGCCTTGGTGGACCCAAAGCCCGTAATCCTAGAAGGGATCCCACTTCTGTCCCCAGTAGGTGGGAAGTTATGCATCATGGGACCATCAACTTCTCCACCCATAGAAGCCCCTCATGATGCTTCGGAGTTGGAGACTACAAAGGAAGAAGACCTTGTTCCTCACCTCACCCAGCCACCACCAAAGGATGGACCACCAATGCAGGAAGAATGATCCTTTTTTAAGGAGCTGCATCCATGGAGTTGAAGCTTAGTTGTACCCAATTCCTCCTTTTGTCTTGGGGAAGTGAAGCTTTCTTGACTTTTGTTCACCCCAAAGGACATGCAATCGTATCGTAGTTGTGTTTTTTTAAAAAACTCCATCTATTGTTGTAACCCCCTATTCAAAATATATATTTGTGATTGTTGGTTGTGCTTAATTGCCTTGTGTGTATGTTCCCTTACGGGATAGCAAGTCTGTGACTTGCACCTTTTTCAAAAGTAATGTTTTAATAAACAAAACATCACTCATTAGATCTAACTCTTATCTAATGCTTTCTCTCTTACCTCAACCATCAGATGCCTCCTACCCGCTCCCAAGCAAGTCACCGTTCAGCTAGTAGGGAAAGCAACCGTCCTGTTGGAAGTCAAGCCAATGCAAATGCCAATGATGTCCCTAGAGATGAAGTGAGTCGACTGGAAAACCATGGAGAAGATGACCTTCCTCCTCCTCCAGCAATTGACCTTGCACAAGTCATGGCGGCCACTGCCCGTCTTTTGGAGGCCTTGGCCCAAGGAATGAACCGCAACGAAAACAACCATGGAGGTAGAATTGAAGATAAAATGTCAAATTCATGAAACTTAAGCCACCTACCTTTGCTTTGGATCGATAACCCAATGGAAGCGATGATTGGCTTAAGGTCACCGAGAGAAAGTTGGACACAATCCACCGCAAATGGAAGGGATAGAGTTTTGTTAGCAAGCTCACCACTGACGAGGAACTGCCCTCTCTTGGTGGGAAGCCTATAGTGGAGCTGTGGAAAATGTCAACACTATCACTTGGGAAGAATTTGTGGAACAATTCGGCCGGTACCACATTCCAAATATGATCATGAAATTAAAGGCTGATGAATTTCGCAACTTGAAGCAAGGAAACAAAACTTTGAGTGAATACATCATCCAGTTCACTGAGTTGTCCCGTTATGCCCCAGAGTTGGTCAACACTGATGAAAAGAAGCAAACAAAATTCATAGAAGGACTGACTTGTGAGTTGAGGACTCTTATGACCCCACAGATCTATCCAGATTTCAACACCTTAATGAATAGAACCATCCTGACAGATGTAGCCAAGACTGAAGAAAGAAAAGAGAATAAGCGCAATTTCTTAGAGCGCAAGGTTCAAGAAGGAGCCAGATCTCAGAGGCAGAAAACCTTTAGCCAGCCAAGCCAGCGAACTCAAGCACCAATGCAGTTTCGCTCTCCTACTAGTGCATCTCACCAGACTCAGCCATCATATCAGCCTAAGACAACTTATCAGAATCAGACTTATGGCAAAGCACAACAGAACAGCATTGGTCAAGTCACCACCAACAACATCAAGGCTTGTTTCAACTGTCATGAGACTGGGCACTATGTTGCCAACTGTCCCTACAAGAACAACCCAGCAGTATCTGTCCAGTCCCACACTGTCAATGGACCAAGACCTGTAGTGTCTGGAGTCAATCGTGGTTTTCCTCGCAGCACCAACAACAACAATAGCCAGAAGATGAAGCCACCTCAGCAATCCTATGGCCAAGCCCGTGTCAACCATATTCATGCTCGGATGCTCGGGACCGCCGGGAGTGGTACTTGGTGAGTTCTTAGTCGATTCGTGCCTTGCAACAGTATTATTTGATTCTGGAGCATCGCATTCATTCATATCATCAAGTTTGGTTGAGAAGCATAAAATACCAACAATACTACTAAAGTTACCCCTAATAACTAGAACACCTGGATGTGACATTAGGTGTCATCTGGGTTGTTCCAATGTAAGGATCATTTTAAGTGGGGTAGTTTTCCTAGCAGACTTAGTAGTGCTCAAGTCTAAGGGAATAGATGTCATCCTTGGAATGGATTGGTTAACCCAACACAAAGGAGTTATTAGTTGTGCAACCAAAGAGGTGTCATTAGTTAACCATGAAGGGGTTAGGGCGCAGTGCCAAACCCGAGGATCTAAAGTCAATCCAATGGTTTTCAATCTAGAGGCAAGGACCATAGAAGAAGTGCCGAGAGTGCAAAATCTTGTTGGCATTTCTTAGTGCGATTACCAAAATAGACTTAGAGCCTAATTCGATAACATAACCGAGAAATGCTAAATGGCTTTACACGGCATATTTACTAGAAAGCTGGTTCTAGCAACTACACGAGTGTTGCCAAGAGATAGATCACATCCTATTAGAATAAATATCCGCAGCGCACGAATCTATCGTCGCGACATTTCACCCGGAAGTATTCGGGGTATCGTTATTTATAATTTCCCAAAGGAAGGCATGGGGTAGTTAAGTAATCTAGCATGGGTATGAATACAATATCTAGCATGAGGAGAAACCGACCAATGTGCTATACAGGGTAAACATACGTAGTTTGGATAGTGGACACACACTTAGAGCAACCTCAAAGGAATAAAGATAAAATAAAGAATAAAGAATAATCTACGCGGAGCGATCGGGTCCTATATAGTCAATGCTAGAACGGCTAATTCCACATGTTATACAAGTCAAGACTCGACTATAGACTAGGAATATGGGGAGACCGCGGCAAGCTGGTCTCCGGTCGATGGCGGCATTTACGAACTCCTACTCGACATGCGAACGTGGGGGATTATAAAGGACGGACGGTTTGTCACCACCGCCGCCTACCACCTCAACCGTGGCATGCCGACATATCCGAAGGTTCCTCGCACCCGGACACCACGTCCGCATACTAAGGAGCTACCTACGTCCCCCCAGGACTCCCACCCTACGGATGGACGAGCTAGAACATAGGCAAGCCCGAAGGCACATCGAACCGCTATTCCTCTCCTACAATCTAATCTAAACAAGTAGAACATATGAACGATGAAGAACCGTGTAGAACACGATGAACAACTCTCACAAGAACTATGGCCTAGTTCTTGATCATCGAATATACCGTGTACTAGACTATACTCTAGTTCATATGCAAGACTATATAAATGTAATGAGAACTTGACTAAGGAAGAACGCTCCATAGATTTATACCAAAGATGTAGCTTTTCCTCCTGGAGACAAGCTCTCCAAGTAGCTTTGCCTAGCTCCAAATGACTAACACTAAAGCTAAAGAATAAGTGTGAGGTGTAGAGATGGCTCCAAATGGTGTGTGTGAAGGTGGGGGGCCTCTCCTCTTCATTTATAGCCCCGAGAAAGGCGGTTCGGGGGTAGTGGTGTAAAATCACCAAAGAAACCGTCACCCCGGATGGAAGGAGGCGAACCGCCTTGGCCGGGCCCACTGGCCGGCGGGGGGGCGCGCGCGCCGACGCGCCGCGCCGGTTGGCGCCGCCCCGACCGCCTTTGGCGGGTGGGCCGGGCCGCCATCTCGGGTCTTGTCCATGCTTGGTGCTTTTGGCCCATTTCGACCTCGGTGGGCGGCCCTTGTTCTCTTGCTCTTTGCGCCTTCAAAAGCGCCTTTTTATTCTAAAAATTCACGCACTTGGTGTACATTCTACAAAACAATATTTTCTCCAAGCACAGGTAGAACTAGATCAATAGTAAAGATATATGTGAAATAAAATATTTATTTCCCCCATAATGACCTATAGTTGGCGGGTAAAAATTTGAGTTAAGGACCGCCAACAAGATCCCCCAAGCTTACCCCTTGCTCGTCCCGAGCAAGTCTTTGCTTTGGGTTGTTGATCAAGGGGTTGCTACGATGCCGATTATATCTCAAGTGTACAAGCTAAAAGAGAGCGTTCTACTGCTATTTGAATAAATCGGCAATTGTATCTCTCTATGATTCCTGAAGGAGTGGGGCTTCTAATTTTCTCAAGTCTTGGGCGATTGCAAAATAGAACAGTTTCAAAGACCGGTGCTTTTCATTCGTCCCAAGATCAACTTTCAGTCCGGAGGTTTTGTAAGTTTTTACAAATAAACCAAGTTCCTCAAATGACCCACTCGATCGCTCAAAAGTGTATAGTAACCTCACCAAAGGCATTTTCAGATTTTTGCCTTCTACCTACCACTAAAAGCTGAGAGTGGAGGTTTGGGTAGGTATGTAAGTGGGCATACTTGTATCACATATGTTGTAAGGTCAAGGACTGAACCTTACGGAGATTAAGCTATACACCTTGATTGAGATGTGCAAGTGTGTGGATGGAATGAAAGATGATTCCTAATTTTTGTGGTATTTTTGGGTCTCCATGCATCATGACATACTCTCTTTTATTGGTGAATGAGATGAAGAAATGATGGGCTATCAAAGAACAACTAAATTTATTCTCTCATTTTTTTTTTTTTGAATGGGGATCTAAGATTTTTTCTGTTTGCTTACAAGAGTGATAAATCTTCTACTATATAAATCTTTTTTTTCTTTCCTTTCTTTCTTTTCTCTCACTTTTTTTTCTGACTAAGAACATAGCCCAAAACTTTATTGATGGATAGGATGAGGTGGAGAGAGATGTCATGATGAACAAATGCATGGAGAATTTTGTAAACTACAAGAGAGCGGTGCGCAACTCTTAGTGTAAGAGTCGGCGGATGGTGAAGGGTGCATGTTGTGCGCAACTCTCAGTGTAAGAGTTGGCGTTTATTTGGTGGGTGCAAGTGAATCTCAATCATGGGTGTAGAGTCATAATCTCGCGTCGGTAACAATCCGACCGAACTCAATGTACGAACAAGCAGCGTATGAAGGTTCTTATTCTGAATAAATCATATGGCTCTGGTGGGTAATTCGCGATCATTGAGGAACTATTGTTTTTGAAAAAAAAAATTTGGAACAAAGACTCCGGACATCAGGTTTTCTCAAAGGGACAAAGTCATTGCTGTGGTCTAAGTCACTATATCATATCGCACAATAACCTAGATGAGAGTAATTGTATGCAACTGTCGACGAAATATCGGCGATAGTCCGACCAGGGGTATGCCCTGACCGGTAATGGGTTGGCGGAAGGCGTACGAGATTGCAAGCAAGATGTAAACAGAGAACAATCACGTGAGGTTTACCCAGGTTCAGGCCGCAAGGATGCGTAAAACCCTAGTCCTGCTCTCTGTTTCGATTATGATGTGGATGTATGAGTACGTGCGTTATGCCGGATTACTCGTCCTTCGGCACGGGGTCCTTGCTCTCCTTATATATTACGGGAGCAAGGTTACAAGTCGGATCTAGCCTATCTCGGTACTAAGTTTACATGCTTTGCAAGTCTAAACTTTCTTATCTCGGCTAGGTCTGTCCTCCTTGTCGGTCTTCGATAATCTTGCCCGTTTTAGGTCATCCACTGAGCCCGGCCACTGGGCCTATCGGTCTTGGAGCTTGATGGGCCGGCTGGTGATAGCGTGTCGGCCCAAACTAGGCCGTGAGGGTATATGGAGTTTATACCTCCACAGCTAGTCCCCGAGCATCATGGATCTTGAGGGAAAAACACCGTCTTTGCTTGGTTAAGTGAGAATGGGTGGTCGGACACACGTTCGACATATGGTCCGAGCAGTGCTGGAGGACCGTCTTGTGTTTCCGACCACTCTTTTCTCTATACTTGGTTGACGCTTTGGTTTGACCGAAAGATTTATGATACTCCTGAAGAGAAAAAAGAATTTTGAAAGGGTCCCAAATCTGGAGACGTGGGCCCTCGTTAGTGTGTGATGCCTGCCATCACATGGTATCTGTCGTACTTGGTCATTGCTTCAGCTTAGTTTTGAACTAAACTTCTTTGTGAAGAAAAAAGACCAGGCCGAGTCATGCAAATGACGTGGGCCCACGTAGTCCCCGAGGATGCTGTAAGATAGTATATGTTGCAGCAAGCTCTAAAAGAAGGATCTAGCCCATGTCACCTCTGAGGTGACGTGGGCCCACATAGTCCCCGAGCCTGAGATGAGGTGGAACACTTTATGTCAGGGTCTAAAGAAGACGACCTGCTTATGGTATCATGCTTTATGTGTTTCTGACCACTCTTTGAGTCAGACCGAGCAGGCCAAATTTCATTTGGGCTGGTCGGTTTGAACCATGTCATGACTCCGTCATGATTAAGTTAAGATAGCTTTGCTACTTAACTCAGTCCCCAGCGTGGCTGTGAGACCATGGTTTTGAATCTAAACCTAGTAAATAGCTTTGCTATTTGTGTGCCAGAATAACCGGTATCATTGGCAAAAAATCCCAGCTCAGCTGTCGGACTGTGTGGGTTGAACTGTTGATGCTATACTGCAACTTCGCTGCAGCGGGTTGGAACACTTCTTCGAGTTGTTGCTGCAAAGAGAAAATGTGGTACGAGTGAATGTTTTGATAAGGTAGATTGCATTGTGTTGATTTGATATGGTCTATAACACAAATTTTGTATTGAGATGTAATGTTTGGCAAAGGATTTTTTTTTTGTAGTTGCCCTTCCTTAGAGTTAATCAGTCCTCAGGTGTGTAGATGACCTATAGTGAATAGCACGTTGCCGAATCACTTAGGGCCCTATTTCTATTGGAAGCGACCGCTGACACCCCTGTGTTGTATAGCGTTAGAGCTGTTAACACGTAGCGGGGTTGATCAGAGACAGTGCATGCTGATTGTTTTCTGTTGGAAGGGAAACGTACTTTGGCCTTTTTGTACAAAGAAAAAAAAATTTGATCTTTGTAAAGATTTTTCGAACATACTTTGAAGTAGTTCGTGTAGAGAAATCTTTTGTGAGAAAAGATTGGTAAAGGCATGTATGTTAAATTGAGAAGGCACTTATCTGTGTTCTGCTGCACGCCACCGTCTTTCTGAGGTGTATTGTGATCATACCCTGCTCCTGAAATAATGGTTATAAGGTATGTAAAATTCTCTTATTATGCAGAAGGGTAGGTTATAATTATTATAGATTTAGAAGAAAAAATTTTCAGCAACACTAGTCTCTTTCTCATTCAAGAGCCGACCAGGCCTTAGGGATTAGATGATCCAAAACGAGATGTATGCGTGCCGAAATGTTTGGAGCCCTTTTCCTTTGGGAGCGACCGCTAGCGCACTCGTGTTGTTTGAGCGTGGTGCTTGTTAACACGTAGCGAGTGAAACCGTAGTCGGTGCATTCCCCGGTTTGCTTCGTGTTTGAGGAAAGAAATTTATGCAAAGCCGGTTTTTCCAAAGTGTGGTCTTTTGAAATAGATGACTAAAAAATAAAAAACTTATTAAAGATATTAAGTACTTATCTTTCATCCATCATGTCGCGTCATGATCGCGTGTGGGCGAAAATATTCGCTTGCCGATGCAACCGTGTATCGGCAAACGAGTTGTCTCGTCAATTCTAGCGTACGGTTTTTGACTCGGTCGAGTCAATGCTCCCCGATATGGTGGGACCATTGTGTCGGTGCCTCAATCGCTCCACCTCCCTGACGACGTGCGTCAGCGAGCGTATGGGGGTTCCCGTGCGAGGAACGTATAAATGCTCATTGCTTTAGTGGAGCGGTTTTCGTCGCTTCGTGCTCTTGGGGAACGAGAGGGCCGCGGGGTTTTGATTACCCACGATCTCGTCAGTTGCCTTCTCAAATCCTCCGGGCTCTTCTATAAATTAGCGCCTGCGCTAGAGTTACGTACACGCGCGCATTCTCTTCGTCTTCTTCTCTTCCGCTCTCAAAACCTAGGGTTTTAGATCCCCACTTGCTCGCCGCCACCACGAGATGGACCGCCGCCATGGTAAGCGCCCGGCGGAGGAGGAGGAGTCGGTGAACTCCCCTCAGGAGGTGAGGCCGCACCGGAGGTGAGCTTGAATGGGGGTTTTTTCCTTTGATTAATCTTAGGGTTTTCTTCTTTTGGTGTAACCGCAGTTCTTCGTTTGCAATGTAGGTACACGCTCCTAACGATTGGAGGTGCGCCAGGCACCTCCGCCGCGGGCGCCGCCAAGGCGGCAAGGAGGGCGGCGGAGGAGCGGCGGGATGTGCCGGGGGCTGCGGCCCCCGAGCAGGTGGCTCCGGTCGTGGAGGCCGGAGCCCCGTTCGTGGCGGAGCATGTGGCTCCCGTCGTGGCGGAGGAGGCGGCGGCGGCCGCCAGTGTCTCCACGCCACGTTCGCTGAGCAGCGTCTCAGTGAACTCCCCGGCGTCGCGCTCAACCGGCCGTAGGCGGAGCCGGCAAAGACGTCGGACCTCTACTCCGACGCCACCAAGCAGCTGGGGCAGGCGGAGGAGAACGCGGACCTGTTCCTGAAGGCACTCTCCTCCGCCCAGGAGGAGCTGGAGGCGGAGAAGCAGCGGGCCGCCGACTTCGACGCCGACGCCAACGCCGCCGTCAATGAGGCGGCGGACGAGAGGCTGGCCGCAAGATCCAGGTGGATACGCTGCTTCGGCAGCGCGAGGCTGCCGACATCAGGGTCGGCGGTAAGTACCATGTTCTTATTGTTCATATTCCCTGAATTGTGCTCGCCTTGGCATTTTAATTTTTTACTCTGTTTTTGCAGAGCTGACGGAGCAGCTGGAGCAGCTGCAGGAGGCCGCGCATGCCGCGGTGGATGCGGTGAACGCCCAGGGGGGCGACGTGGTCGCGCGGCTGGCTGCGATCCCCGGCCAAGTGGCCGCGGTGGCAGTTCATGGCGTCCGCCATGGTGCCTCCGCCGCCTATGCCACCGTCGATGCCATCTCCGGCGTCGACGTCCGTGGCATGGAGTTGTCCGTGGCGGCGCATGACGCCATGGAGGGCTGCGCCGTCGAGTTCGCCGGGGCGGCAGAGGCCATCGTCGCCGCGACTCCTGTCGACCTGGTGGCCGGCAAGCTCTTCGGGGATGACTAGATTGCTTAGATGCAATGGTCCCCGTTTGTAAAAAATTTTTATATTTTTAATGAAAGAAGGTGGATCTTTTGAGATGTGACTTGTGTCGGAATCCATCGAGGTTCCCTTTTATTATCTCTTTATCTTGATCCGTTTCATGATTGTGCCATGTTTATGCCGTAGGATTTCGTTTCGGGGTTCCTGAGCCCTTCTGTTTTTTGCATCAGAGAATGTCGTGAGTGCGTCTGATTGAGAGATGATTTTCCTTTGAAAAATTCATATGCTCAAGTATTTGACACGAAAACTTGACTTCTCATTATAAAATAGTACACATTAGATTGCTTTTGTCATCGGGATGACTTACAATGACGTGTACGACGACGCTAATTTGAACGTATGTAAAAAGGAAATTGCCTAGGAAAAATTTGTTTTGATAAAAGAGAAGAGTGCATCTCTTGTTCTTTCAATTTTCCGCTCTCGCTTCACCTTCTTCCAAGTCATGGATCATGACTGGGTCTTCTTCGGTACAGAGCAGTAGGTCGTCATCATCCAGGGCTTGATCATCTCTGCGTCTGGTATGGTTGGAAATACTTATTCAGTTCCGAGTGGCATTGAGGTTGTCCTTTTTTGGAAAAGGTACATCCGTGAAAGAATCTAAGGAGCTTAAGTTCTTCTCAAATTGGCTTCCTTTCTGTACCACTTTCGTACCATTCGCCATTGATAAACATTCCTTCTGATGTTTTGCGCCCTGGTGATCGAACTGTTCTGATGCGTCGTAGGTTGGCTGGGTTTGTTGGATTAGGAAACACGTGCTCGGTGTGCAGTGGTATTCCGTCCTCAGGAGGTGTTGGACTGGGGAGCCTCCAGTTTGGTTCTCGGGTTAACAAGTTGTCCAAGAAAGAGGTGATGAAACCGTTACGGTTTGTTTGGACACTTGGGACCGTCCGTCCGGGGGGAGGGCTCCGAGCACATTTGTATACCGTGGTCGTCTGTATGGGTTGGGTACAACAACGAGGCTCATCTATGTTAGGTGAATCCCTCGTGTCTTCCCTTAATGGGCTCATGCTGAAACTGCGGTGATTCTCTTTGATTGCTGCCATGTGTTTTTGATGCTCTTCCCTCGGTTTTCTTTCTGCGTCTTGGTGTCGGTCGGCAAGTGCCCTGGCCCTGTGAGCCGACGCCCTTGTCATTGAGGGAGACCGGGTTGAACGTACGTGCGGTCATTCCATCCTTTGTTCTGTCGCGTTTGACGATGCCATGGCAGCTAAAATCTCTTGTTTTCGCCTTTCCCTTTGTTGTTCAACCCTTTGAGATTGGTTGTCACGACAAAGGGTAGCGGCCAGCTCGGCACATTTTGCAAACAATCGGGCGTTGGAGTTGTTGTTTCGAGGAGAACGTTCTTGCTGTGTTGCGGTAGTAGGCACAGCTTGTGAGGTCCGACCGGTTCGCCGAATCTCTCGCTGACGTCACCGCCGTTCGTTGCGGCGTGCGTTCCTGCGCTGAACTGTTGACATGTAACTCCGATTTGATACGCCTTGCCGAACAGTTTGTGCCGTTGGGGCTGGACTGCTGTTGTTTCGTGAGGTCTGTTGTGAAGTCCTCTCTCTCAGATCTTGGATATCGGCCAGGATTCTCTGTCGTATACTGCTCGGTTGGCCTCTCCGACCACTATGAACAATGGCCGGTCGTGGTCGGAGCCACTACGAGTTTCTTCCGCTACCTTGTTGCGTGCGATTGCCACGAGGATTTGCATGAGTACGACGCCGTAGATCTGTTGGCTGCGAATGTGGCCGTTCGACCCGCCCAAAAGTGACCCTGTGACGATTACATTGACTTTGTGTTGATGAGTTGGGAACATGTTGCGGTCGCGCGAGCTGTAGATCGCGCCTGACGCGTCGTCGGAGCGACTCAAAATTAGCATGGGTTTCTGTCAACCTCATGTCTTGTTGATGGATCAAACAGAGTAGATCCGTGTTGCTGACATGCCTCCTTTGTGAAGGGTTTGGACCGATCTGAGGTGTTGACGCCGTGTCGTCAACTATCAGCGGTGAATTGGTTGGGACTACAACGGTGGTCACCGGGACAAGTTGGATCTGGTTTGGTGTAGCCACCATTGTTGGTGCCATTGTTGGCGTGACAGCCGGAGGCGTGAGAGTTGCAGCAGTAGCTGCTGAGTTGGAAGTCCAGGTGAACGTTCCGAAGTTGAAGGTGAGGCCGGCTTCGAAGGTCATGGAAGCCGGGAAGGAAACCATCTTGTTTGACATGAAATCTCGGTGCGCACCCCCTACCTGGCGCGCCACTGTCGACGAAATATCGGCGATAGTCCGACCAGGGGTATGCCCTGACCGGTAATGGATTGGCGAAAGGCGTACTGTAACAACCCGGAAAATTCACCAAACACAAAAATCCCAACTACAAAATTTTTTTTCTAAACAAACCCATGTTTGTTGCTTGTCGTGTACAAAACCCTGTTAGTTGCATATAAAGCCTCTACGTCTAGTTGTAAGCGTTGCTTGGCAACAGCATCACATGTGTCTGATTAGGATCTTGAGTAGAACACATGTACCCTAATGCCAGGACCTAGAGTAGCAATGTATCCCTTTATATTGTGCATGGATAAGCTCCTATAGTGACATTTATGTTTGGATCGCACTAGCATTATTAAAATGATATGCAACATGTTTGATTTGGATCTTATTGGATTTTCTCTTGTATTGGTTAACAAATCAACAACATATTTATTTATATAATAAATAGATAAATATACTAAAGTTATGGGGAGTAATACCCGACTAGCCTATGACCATTATGACCACCATGTATTATTTATACCTATGATGCAAAGCACATAACATATACACATATACACTTACCCAAAAGCCAAAACAGAAAAGGAAAAGACAAAGAAATGGGAAAGGAAATGGCAAGGCCATATCAGCCTAACACCCCGGCCCAGCCCGCTATCTCTCTCTTCCTTCTTTCCTATTCCGCGACCCAAAGCTATCCAACCGGCCCGCTGCATCTCTCCTTCTTTTCTTTTTCCCGCAGCCCAACCAAACTAGCCCAGCCCGACCAGACCGGCCCACCTCCATGCGTTCACCCAGCCGGCCCACGAACCCTTCTCCTTCCCATTCCTTTCCCCGGCCATCTTAGTGATTAGGAGGAAGCGACCCAAATGGCCCACGAAACAGCGGCCCACGACCAACACAGCTCGCGCCGTCCCCGGAAGACGACAGAACGACGCCGCTGCCGCTTACACACGGGGCCCGCTCGTCATAAGCCTCCCCACGGTCCCCCCGAACTTTTCCTCGCGTGACGTCGCGACTGTCAGAGCCTGCGCCCCGCGTGGCCGCTACGCTATCCCTCCCAACCGTCTGATCCGCCTCCAGCCTCGCCTATGCGCTGGATGGACGCCACCTGCCGCGACAGGGACCCGACGCCTCACGCTCGCGGCGTGATGCTCGCGCCGCGCGCGCCGCGACAATGGCCTTGCCGTGCTCCTGTTCCCCGCCGGACGCCCCTGCCTTACCCGCGAAGCCATATTGCCGCGGCTCGCTGACAGACGGAGCCCACGCGAGGATGAAAGCGACCCTTGGAGCTTCCCCTGGCCACATGATCAAGCCAAGGCCACCATCACCGTTCGTCGCCATAGCCATAGCCGCTGCCCCTATAAAACCCCCTCCTTGGAACCCTAGGGCTTTCCCCAGACCCAGCCGCCACTCCGCGGCTCACCACGAGCACCGCCGAGAAGAAAAAGGAGGAGAAGGAAGAAGGAGGAGAGGGATAGAGGAAGCCGGAGTTGCCAAGATCGCCGGAGAAGAAGGACGCCGCCGGAGAAGAGCGACGCCCGTGCAGCCACACCACCGTTGCCGTTCGTCGTACCACTCGCTACACTGCCATCTACGCCATCTCTCCGTCAAGCCGCTCCACCACACCGAGATCGCTACGACTACACACCGAGGTGAGCGCCCCCGTTCATCTCGTCGTACTCTCCCTTGTCACCGGGCTCGCCATGGACGCCGTCGCGCCCACACCGGAGCGACGCCGCGTCGAGCCCTTCGCTCCAGACACGCACACACGCTCGCGCATGAGACCAACCCAAGCCAACTTGAAACACGGCGTCGGGGAGGACGCCGGCTCGAACCCGACCACCGTGAACCGCCGTTCCGGCGAGACCCTCGGACACCACCGTAGCTTGGACTAGAGCCCTCATGGACACCGGACTCGGATCCGCGAAGCCAAGACGCACCTCGTGCGCGTGCTAGACCTAGAAGATGACCACGGGAGCCCCTTGTACCAGAGACCGTGCCGCCGCCGGTGCTTCGCGGTGCGCCGCCAT
Organism: Themeda triandra; assembly: GCA_018135685.1. Taxonomy (NCBI): domain Eukaryota; kingdom Viridiplantae; phylum Streptophyta; class Magnoliopsida; order Poales; family Poaceae; genus Themeda; species Themeda triandra. The sequence continues at coordinate 629,565 of JAENPR010000255.1, read as the reverse complement.
GCCGCACCAACCCCGCTGTGCTCCGAACGCCCCACGTCGAGATGATTGTCCGACGAGCTCCACCATGACATGAGACGCGCCATGCGCCCGCTAGTAGAGGAAGATGTGGACTGTAGGACCCTAGCCACCTTGCCGCCATGCCATTGTCGCGCCGTGCGCGCCTCTGAACTCCGCCATGGCGAGTCGCCGACTTCCGGCGAGGACAAGCAACCCCGGACGCCTTTGACCGGAGATCCGTGGCCGCCTCGATGTCTTGTGCTCCGTACGCCCGCCAACGGACAAGGATGGACACCGGAGATGCCCTTGCCGCCGACCATGCCCGTGCGGAGCTTGCTCCGAGCGCCGCCGTGTCGCACCATTTCTCTCCCGTGTCCGGCCACCTCGTGTCGCGATGTGTGCCGTCAAAGCCGCGCTGGATGCCCCGGACCCGTCCGTGTAGAAGATGGAGCCTTTGGTACCTTGATTCTTCCCCGCCGTCGCGCCGCCCGTGTCCGTCGGAGTTCCGCCGCGGGCACGTATCCCACGCGAACGCCGCCGTGTCGCTCGGTCGTCGCCGACGCGCTCATGTGACCCAAAGATGACCCGAATTGACCTCGCGGTACCACAATTGAGCCCCGGATGGCTCGTTGCCCCGTTGCCGGAAGGCGCCGTCGCTTGCCGCCATCGGCCATGGGCGCCGGCCGGCTAGAGCATAACCGGATCTCGGTATGACCCGTTAGCCCCGCCGTGTTCCACTGGAGTTGATGCGCACGATGTTTTGGGCTAAGAATCACCGGAGTACCCCGGCGCGTGATCTTGCCGTCGCCGGCCATGTCCATCGCCGCGAGCAAGGGACGGAAGAACAGGATTGGGGAAAGAGAGGAGAAAAAGCCATGCTGGAGATGGACTCGGACCTGGTAGACCGAGCCACTGACGTGTGGACCCCGCGCATGTGTCCACCATGCGCCACACTTGTGAACCCAAGCCCCACCGGATGATGAGCCCATGGACCGGATTTACATACACCGTGAGGACAGAACGATGATCGAACACGGTGTACCATAGACCGCATGGTGGTCTATAGACCGAACACTACTAGTCCACCATGGACCGATCAGCCACCCGACATGGACTCAACCCGGCTTGAGCCCGTTGGACACCCGGTGCACGACGTGGCGGCAGAGGACGACACGTGGCGGGCCGAGCCCCGCCCGTCCGACCCATATCCAGCCCCGCGGCCCATACCGAGCCCACTTGGGTTGACCCGGTCAATGCGACGTCACGATGACGTCATCTACCACGTCAGCATTGCTTGCCACATCAGCAGCCACACAGACGTCGCGTGGACCAACCATATGCTGACACGTGTCACGCCCTCATTAATCGGCCCTTTTCTTTTCCGAATATTGTATAAACTTCTTAAAATTCATAATTAATTCATACGAGCTCCAAAAATGATGATCTTTATATCGAAATTCATCTAAAATCGAGCTTTATCTCATGAGCTTATGTTTGAGTGCATTTGGATCTTTTTGAAATTCATTTGGTTCTTTGTGGATTCTATAGGAGTCGCTAACGCGACTATTATGTCTCGATTACGGAGTCGACTTAGGAGGAGGAGCCCCGCTGATCGACTACATCTGACGGAGGAGGACTTGTACGACTACGGTTGGATTTGTACCACTACTACCTCGACATCGCGAGTGTCATGGCAAAGCACCTTCTTTTAGAGAATCCTATTTAGACATTGCATAATTTATAGAATTGCTAGCGCTTTATATTTATTCCTTGGCTAGTATATGATGCATGCTATTGCCTGAGCCATTTATACCTTGATTGAAAACCCTTCACCATGTTACCCAGCTTTGCGCTCGCACTTATATTATTATTGCCACCTTTCTGCTTGCTTGCACTTAATATCACTATACTTATTACTCCACTTCGCATTGGATCTGTGATGTGATGCGGGTGGTGAACCCCTGGGAATGGTTTGGGCTTGGGATGCCAGCCTTGGTGGACTTGGTGAGATTCTAGTGGTTCTGTGAGCGTGACTTGGGTGCGTGGAGGGTGAGGGTTGAGTCGACTGAGCTGGGATATACGACGAGCTTATGGAGCGAGTCTTGCCCCGGGATGGACTGGACATTCCCCGTGCGGATACTGTGGCGGGTATACTTGTGGTTGGGGAAAAACCCGAGTGTGGGCTTGTCGTGGGCCGCTCGGGGAGGAGGTCTTGTGGTGGCACGTGGTGCCGGGATGGCACCCGAACGGTAACCCCGTTGGAGACATCCCGGCTTAGTCATCCCTAAGGACTTACTAGTACTCGGTTTCTTCAGACTCCTTTACGGACCACATGTTCCTTGTAATGGGGAGGCCGGGCTGGACTACTTGGTAGCACGGTGCCACTACTACTAGGCGACGGTGTTAGGGAGGTACGGGCATGCGATGGACCCACACCCTTCGAGACGTATGAATGCGTAACGGGGCACGGTTCATGACTTCACGGTTCAAGCACCCGAAGTACTTGGGGCGTTCCAGAGCCGAGAGGTAGGGTGGCATCGTACTATTAAAGCAAGCGGCCGGAATCGGCCTAGACGGGGCCTGTCAAAGATGGCTATCTTGTGGTGTGTGAAACCTCTCAGAGAGTGTTCTTGGTTGATCGATCGATACATATGCTGACTTGTCGCCTATGGACTGTCCCGTGTTACCGCTTCACTAGATAGGAGAGGAGTGTTCTACCTTCCCGAGCATTCCGTCGTGAGCCTAGATGGGGGCTGCGGGCCGCCGAGACGGACCGAGAGGGGAGTTGGTCTGCCGACATGAGTGTGAGATGTGGTGATGGAGGTGAGATGATGGATTTGGGATGGATGAGATGAGGGATGGATGGATGTGTGTGGGAATGGGAATGTGTTAAACTTGACTATATTATTATTATTGCTACTATTTATCGCTACTTCGCATGCGCTAGGATGCAAACCACGGCCAAATTATAGGATCGCCGAGATCCCTTTATTTCTCTTTTCCACTAAAGCTCATCCGGTGCGACCATGGCCTGCACACATCGCGGTGTGCAGATTTTCCCCGCTTCTCGGTGATGTCAAACGGATTAGAAGGTCTCATGCCTACGCTCAAGTTGGAGTTTGAAGCCGCTTCCGCGTTACTTTCGCCTTCTCAAGCCGTTGGATGTTAGATATACTTGTTTCCGCCTTGTGGCGTTGTAATCATTAATGTAAACCCCTCTACTTGTACTCTTTAGATTTATATTTCGATGTATGGAATTGATTATCGACATTGTATATCATTTCGTGAGATTTTCCCTTCGTGGAAAATTGAGGATGTTTCGATTGGTATCGGCTCCTTGCTTGACCCTAGGACGAGACCCTTAGGATTGGATGATAGAATAGGACAAGCCAACTCTTCCTTCGGTTATATTACCGACCTTGCACCACTTTGTGCATGGCTTACCTCTTGAAATGGACTTGCTAACCATGTTCTTGGTCCCTTATGCAAATGATGACCTCCAAGAGCATGCCTTTATACCTCGAGTACCACGATGGATGCGCCCAAGATCTGCAAGAAGTGCTTCAAGAATCAGGAGTCCCTGAAGAAAAGTCACAATAGACGTGCCACAAATGGGTAGTGCCTAGAGGAGATAGAGTCTACTACATGGTGACTCTACAGATTCTCCCAAGAGAAGAGGTGCCACAACGAAGATCTAAACCAATTCCTGTATCGGAAACCACTATCTTTACTGCTGTGCAACTTACCGCATATGCAACTCTTCAATCTGTGATGCAGGATGCGTACGAACTCCTCGAGCATAGCCTCCTAACGTCTATTACCCGTGCCCTTGATGCCTCCGATAGTGCCATAGGGTAATGGGATGAAGCCGAACACACCTAGACCCAAGAGTTTGACGGAAAAATTGGAAGAAGGTTCCTTTACCCCACCAGTTCAACTCTACAGACAAGATTCATCATGATAAGGGGGTAGGTAGAAGATGATCAAGATGAACCCTATTTAGCTACAAGTCATACTATGAGTAGAGTAGAATGTCTACCACCATGAACTATCTACGCGTAGCACGTATTCCCGTGAATCTTTTGGTGTAGCTACCAAAGATATCACCTTGTAGTAAACCATATGTAATGAGTGCTTGGTTCTTATCGCATTTTCATGGTTCTTCATGCTTCTTTGTATGAGTGTAGGATAGATTTAAATGTTTTAAATTGTTTAAATCATCTAAACTCAAGTGAAGATGCTAATAAATCATGTCACTCGCACATAAACCTTATCTCATGATAGTAATAGTCACACACCACCCATAGGACTCAACCTTTGGTTTATGAACCCATTACTAAAGGAAATGGTTGTAGACCCGGCCATGAGTTAGAACAAGAAGACAACGGGAACAACCCCGCAACAAGATTATTGTTAGAAGACCCATGATTAGTGGCATATTATCTCGGATCATCGAGAATACCTCTTTGACGATCACTAATTGAAGATACTTGGGTCGACATGACATACTCTTACTAAGTTATTCTAATGGCCGATTCATATCATCACCCCATGCTATTCCAAAACAACCTCCCTATCTTTTGTTTGAAAAGATTCCCTCTCTTCAAAAGTAATTCCATTTCAAAACAACAATGGATTCAAAATATTCTAAAAATTCAAAGAAAACAATTTGAAAAGTTATCTTCCAATGGAATTTGAACACTGTTTCCTTTCAAAAAGGATTGCGAAGATCTTTTCCAAAATTAAAAGTTTTGCTTTGCACACCAACCCGTAATAAAATATTTGCAAACTAAAATGGCTCAAGTTTTATTTTAAAAGCTTTTGATTACAAACAATGAGCCAAAACTTTTTCACAAAACCTTATCTTCAAAATGGATTGCAAAGTGTTTGCCAAACAAAATAATTGCAAAAGGGTTTGTTTTCAACTTCTCCAAAGATAACCTTTTCAAAACCTGGTTTGAAAACAAAGCCATTCAAAAGAGTTTGATTTTCAAAACTCGCATTGTTTCAACACTCTTCGAAATCTCTCTTGGACTTCAAAGATTTTACAAACTCACTATCCTATTTTCAAAACAAGATTTTGAAAATAACTACAACTAGAAGAGTCTCACGAACGACATCCCTAACCATTAACCTTTGGATGCCTTGCATAGAATTTGGATTGAGTTACCAAGTGAACCAAGGATGACAATTCCTTTTGCGAGATCCTCTGCGAAGCAACTACACGACTAACAAAAAGGATAGCAATTATGCTTATCAAAGTAGCGCAATGGAAGCGTGGTGGACCCATAACCCACTAGACCCCGAATCGAAATCGGGAGCCTAAAGCACACCTCTTAAACTAGTAGAACCTAATCTATTCTAGACTAATGTGTGATCCTTCCATACATTAACCACACTCCCTACTAGTGCAACTACCAGAGTATTGTCGAAGTGTTCCTTTGGAAATCCTAAGATCCACACAGTAACTCCAACAAGCTACGTGGAACAACTAGTCAGATGACGATTAGACTTCACTTTACCACTCACATAGTACTACACACCTTAAATCTCGGGGACGAGATTCTGATAAGGGGGTAGGACTGTAACAACCCGGAAAATTCACCAAACACAAAAATCCCAACTACAAAATTTTTTTTCTAAACAAACCCATGTTTGTTGCTTGTCGTGTACAAAACCCTGTTAGTTGCATATAAAGCCTCTACGTCTAGTTGTAAGCGTTGCTTGGCAACAAACATCACATGTGTCGATTAGGATCTTGAGTAGAACACATGTACCCTAATGCCGGACCTAGAGTAGCAATGTATCCCTTTATATTGTGCATGGATAAGCTCCTATAGTGACATTTATGTTTGGATCGCACTAGCATTATTAAAATGATATGCAACATGTTTGATTTGGATCTTATTGGATTTTCTCTTGTATTGGTTAACAAATCAACAACATATTTATTTATATAATAAATAGATAAATATACTAAAGTTATGGGGAGTAATACCCGACTAGCCTATGACCATTATGACCACCATGTATTATTTATACCTATGATGCAAAGCACATAACATATACACATATACACTTACCCAAAAGCCAAAACGAAAAGGAAAAGACAAAGAAATGGGAAAGGAAATGGCAAGGCCATATCAGCCTAACACCCCGGCCCACCGCTATCTCTCTCTTCCTTCTTTCCTATTCCGCGACCCAAAGCTATCCAACCGGCCCGCCGCATCTCTCCTTCTTTTCTTTTTCCCCGCGGCCAACCAAACTAGCCCGACCCGACCCGGGCCGGCCCACCTCCATGCGTTCACCCAGCCGGCCCACGAACCCTTCTCCTTCCCATTCCTTTCCCCGGCCATCTTAGTGATTAGGAGGAAGCGACCCAAATGGCCCACGAAACAGCGGCCCACGACCAACACAGCTCGCGCCGTCCCCGGAAGACGACAGAACGACGCCGCTGCCGCTTACACACGGGGCCCGCTCGTCATAAGCCTCCCCACGGTCCCCCCGAACTTTTCCTCGCGTGACGTCGCGACTGTCAGAGCCTGCGCCCCGCGTGGCCGCTACGCTATCCCTCCCAACCGTCTGATCCGCCTCCAGCCTCGCCTATGCGCTGGATGGACGCCACCTGCCGCGACAGGGACCCGACAGCCTCACGCTCGCGGCGTGATGCTCTGCCCGTGCGCGCGCCGCGACCATGGCCTTGCCGTGCTCCTGTTCCCCGCCGGACGCCCCTGCCTTACCCGCGAAGCCAAATTGCCGCGGCTCGCTGACAGACGGAGCCCACGCAAGGATGAAAGCGACCCTTGGAGCTTCCCCTGGCCACATGATCAAGCCAAGGCCACCATCACCGTTCGTCGCCATAGCCATAGCCGCTGCCCCTATAAAACCCCCTCCTTGGAACCCTAGGGCTTTCCCCAGACCCAGCCGCCACTCCGCGGCTCACCACGAGCACCACCGAGAAGAAAAAGGAGGAGAAGGAAGAAGGAGGAGAGGGATAGAGGAAGCCGGAGTTGCCAAGATCGCCGGAGAAGAAGGACGCCGCCGGAGAAGAGCGACGCCCGTGCAGCCACACCACCGTTGCCGTTCGTCGTACCACTCGCTACACCGCCATCTACGCCATCTCTCCGTCAAGCCGCTCCACCACACCGAGACTGCTACGACTACACACCGAGGTGAGCGCCCCCGTTCATCTCGTCGTACTCTCCCTTGTCACCGGGCTCGCCATGGACGCCGTCGCGCCCCACACCGGGAGCGACGCTGCGTCGGAGCCCTTCGCTCCAGGACACGCACACACGCTCGCGCATGAGACCAACCCAAGCCAACTTGAAACACGGCGTCGAGGACGCCGGCTCGAACCCGACCACCGTGAACCGCCGTTCCGGCGAGACCCTGGACACCACCGTAGCTTGGACTAGAGCCCTCATGGACACCGGACTGGATCCGCGAAGCCAAGACGCACCTCGTGCGCGTGCTAGACCTAGAAGATGACCACTTTGGAACCCCTTGAACTAGAGACCATGCCGACGCCGGTGCTCCGCAAAGCGCCGCCATGCCGCACCTACCCCGCCGTTCTCCGGCCGCCCCGCGTAGAGATGTTTGGTCGACGAGCTTCACCATGACATGAGACGCGCCATGCGCCCGCTAGTAGAGGAAGATGTGGATCGTAGGACCCTAGCCACCTTGCCGCCATGCCATTGTCGCGGCGTGCGCGCTCGGAACTCCGCCATGGCGAGTCGCCGACTCCGGCGAGGACAAGCAACCACTCGGACGCCTTTGACCGGAGATCCGTGGCCGCCTCGATGTCTTGTGCTCCGTACGCCCGCCAACGGACAAGGATGGACACCGGAGATGCCCTTGCCGGCCGACCATGCCCGTGCGGAGCTTGCTCGGAGCGCCGCCGTGTCGCACCATTTCTCTCCGTGTCCGGCCACCTCGTGTCGCGATGTGTGCCGTCAAAGCCGCGCTGGATGCCCCGGACCCGTCCGTGTAGAAGATGGAGCCTTTGGTACCTTGATTCTTCCCGGCCGTCGCGCCGCCGTGTCCGTCGGAGTTCCGCCGCGGGCACGTATCCCACGCGAACGCCGCCGTGTCGCTCGGTCGTCGCCGACGCGCTCATGTGACCCAGCATGACCCGAATTGACCTCGTGGTACCACAATTGAGCCCTGGATAGCTCGTTGCCCCGTTGCCGGAAGGCGCCGTCGCTTGCCGCCGTCGGCCATGGGCGCCGGCCAGCTAGAGCATAACCGGATCTCCGGTATGACCTGTTAGCCCCGCCGTGTTCCACTGGAGTTGATGCGCACGATGTTTTGGGCTAAGAATCACCGAGTACCCGGCGCGTGATCTTGCCGTCGCCGGCCATGTCCATCGCCGCGAGCAAGGGACGGAAGAACGAGGATTGGGGAAAGAGAGGAGAAAAAGCCATGCGGAGATGGACTCGGACACAGTAGACCGAGCCACGACGTGTGGACCCCGGCGCATGTGTCCACCATGCGCCACACTTGTGAACCCAAGCCCCACCGGATGATGAGCCCATGGACCGGATTTACATACACCGTGAGGACGAACGATGACCGAACACGGTGTACCATAGACCGCATGGTGGTCTATAGACCGAACACTACTAGTCCACCATGGACCGATCGGCCACCACGACATGGACTCAACCCGGCAGGCCCGTTGGACACCCGGTGCACGACGTGGCGCACCGAGGACGACACGTGGCGGCCGAGCCCCGCCCGTCCGACCCATATCCGGCCCCGCGCGGCCCATACCGAGCCCACTTGGGTTGACCCGGTCAATGCGACGTCACGATGACGTCATCTGCCACGTCGGCATTGCTTGCCACATCAGCGACACGAGACGTCACGTGGACCAACCATATGCGACACGTGTCACGCCATCATTAATCGGCCCTTTTTCTTTTTCGAATATTGTATAAACTTCGAAATTCATAATTAATTCATACGAGCTCCAAAAATGATGATCTTTATATCGAAATTCATCTAAAATCGAGCTTTATCTCATGAGCTTATGTTTGAGTGCATTTGGATCTTTTGAAATTCATTTGGTTCTTTGTGGATTCTATAGGAGTACTAACGCGACTATTATGTCTCGATTACGGAGTCGACTTAGGAGTAGGAGCCCCGCCGATCGACTACATCTCGACGGAGGAGGACTTGTACGACTACGGTTGGATTTGTACCACTACTACCTCGACATCGCAGGTGTCATGGCAGCACCTTCTTTTAGAGAATCCTATTTAGACATTGCATAATTTATAGAATTGCTAGCGCTTTATATTTATTCCTTGGCTAGTATATGATGCATGCTATTGCCTGAGCCATTTATACCTTGATTGAAAACCCTTCACCATGTTACCCAGCTTTGCGCTCGCACTTATATTATTATTGCCACCTTTCTGCTTGCTTGCACTTAATATCACTATACTTATTACTCCACTTCGCATTGGATCTGTGATGTGATGCGGGTGGTGAACCCCTGGGAATGGTTTGGGCTTGGGATGCCAGCCTTGGTGGACTTGGTGAGATTCTAGTGGTTCTGTGAGCGTGACTTGGGTGCGTGGAGGGTGAGGGTTGAGTCGGCGAGCCGGGATATACGACGAGCTTATGGAGCGAGTCTTGCCTGGGATGGACTGGACATTCTGTGCGGATACACACTGGCGGGTATACTTGTGGTTGGGAAAAACCCCGAGTGTGGGCTTGTCGTGGGCCGCTCGGGAGGAGGTGGCTTGTGGTGGCACGTGGTGCCGGATGGCACCCGAACGGTAACCCCGTTGGAGACATCCCTAGCTTAGTCATCCCTAAGGACTTACTAGTACTCGGTTTCTTCGGGACTCCTTTGCGGACCACATGTTCCTTGTAATGGGGAGGCGGCTGGACTACTTGGTAGCACGGTGCCACTACTACTAGGCGAGCGGTGTTAGGGAGGTACGGGCATGCGATGGACCCACACCCTTCGCAGACGTATGAATGCGTAACGGGCACGGTTCATGACTTCACGGTTTCGGCACCCGAAGTACTTGGGGCGTTCCGTAGCCGAGAGGTAGGGTGGCATCGTACTATTAAAGCAAGCGGCGGAATCGGCCTAGACAGGGCCCCGTCAAAGATGGCTATCTTGTGGTGTGTGAAACCTCTGCGAGTGTTCTTGGTTGATCGATCGATACATATGCTGACTTGTCGGCTATGGACCTGTCCTGTGTTCTGCTTCACTAGATAGGAGAGGAGTGTTCTACCTTCCCGAGCATTCCGGCCGTGAGCCTAGATGGGGGGCTGGGCCGCCGAGACGGACCGAGAGGGAGTTGGTCTCGCCGACATGAGTGTGAGATGTGGTGATGGAGGTGAGATGATGGATTTGGGATGGATGAGATGAGGGATGGATGGATGTGTGTGGGAATGGGAATGTGTTAAACTTGACTATATTATTATTATTGCTACTATTTATCGCTACTTCGCATGCGCTAGGATGCAAACCACGGCCAAATTATAGGATCGCCGAGATCCTTTATTTCTCTTTTCCACTAAAGCTCATCCTGCGACCATGGCACGCACACATCGCGGTGTGCAGATTTTCCCCGCTTCTCGGTGATGTCAAACGGATTAGAAGGTCTCATGCCTACGCTCAAGTTGGAGTTTGAAGCTGCTTCCGCGTTACTTTCGCCTTCTCAAGCTGTTCTGGATGTTAGATATACTTGTTTCCGCCTTGTGGCGTTGTAATCATTAATGTAAACCCCTCTACTTGTACTCTTTAGATTTATATTTCGATGTATGGAATTGATTATCGACTGTTGTATATCATTCTGTGAGATTTTCCCTTCGTGGAAAATTGAGGATGTTTCACGTACGAGATTGCAAGCAAGATGTAAACAGAGAACAATCACGCGAGGTTTACCCAGGTTCAGGCCGCAAGGATGCGTAAAACCCTAGTCCTGCTCTCTGTTTCGATTATGATGTGGATGTATGAGTCTGTGCATTATGCCAGATTCTGTCCTCTGGCACGGGGGTCCTTGCTCTCCTTATATATTATGGGGAGCAAGGTTACAAGTCGGATCTAGCCTATCTGGTACTAGGTTTACATGCTTTACAAGTCTAAACTTTCTTATCTCAGCTAGGTCTGTCCTCCTTGTCGGTCTTCGATAATCTTGCCCGTTTTGGGCTGTCCGACCAGCCTGGGCCGATCGGTCTTGGACCTTGATGGGCCGGCCTGGTGATAGCGTGTCGGCCCAAACTAGGCCGTGAGGGTATATGGAGTTTATACCTTCACAGCAACCCACTAAATCAAGTTTCTAGAGCATGATAATGTAAAACCGATAAACGCAAATATTAGAGAAAACTCTATTTTAGACAAGTACAAACGAGACATAAAACAGAGCAACCAATCATTTCAACATGGGTGGAACTAAACATTTCATAGCACATATATGGAATGGAATTATAATTTTTTTTGAATTTTTTTGATGCAAGAAACTTGAATTTAAACATGCTAAAATAAAATTATGAGAAATTAAATATGCAATGCAGGTACCTCAATGGGGTCCTCCCCAAGCTTATCCCGAAGCTCATGGCCCGGGGTTGTATCCCAGGGACCTCCAATAGGCCCTCTGCTCCTCCCGCCGAATGCGGAGGCTCTCGCAAGAGCGTCGAACCGCTGCCCGTGCTTCGCCGCCGCGACCGGGTCGTCGAATGCATGAAGCCGCCCGGGGTGTTCCGATGTCGTTCGTCCGGATCTGCGGTTGTCCAATGCGTGCATTGATCGAGGCCAGCGTCGGCTCTGCTCACCGGTGGTGGTGAGTCGACGTGTACCGCCTCTGTCGCTCCCACTCGTCGGTCCCTACATCGGACCATGCCCTCTCGGCGGTGCGTGCGGCCGGGGTACTTGCTCCCATCCCGAGTAGCTGCGTAGCCCCTGGTAGGCCTCCCATCCACCATAACCATACCGGGCCGGGGAGGTTGTACGGGAGCATCTCGGGCCGAGCGGGAGTCGAGCCGTGCATAAGCCTCAGCTCCTCCTCTAGTGGCTCTCGAAGTCTGTTCTTCCCTGCGTGCTTCTTCTGTAGTCTTCAAATCAAAGGTGAGCACGTCACAGTTATATAAATAGAGATCCGGGTTAGATAACCGAATCTTATTTACATAACCGGCAAAGAAGAAACAGATACGATCTTTCCCATCGGCCTTCAAAGTGTGTCCTTGGGTTAGGGCACGCAAATCACAAATCGGCCGATCAAGAGGAATGTACTCAACATCGTTACCATCTAGTGCTCCTACGGCATTGGCAATGCGAGTAACAAGAGGTGCAATCGATAGCATAAGACTTCTTAACCATATCTAGCCGGTGGAGGCACATTTCCCGTACAGGAGCGACCTTGAACTTGTGAACCATGGCATAGAGAAGCTTAAGTTCTACAGAATGCACCCATCTAGTCTTGCCGGCAGGAAACAAAGTCATAGAAATCCAACGATGCATGAGTCTAAGGGTAGGGTGTTGGATCTGCGTGTTCAGGGGTTTGAAAGGTCCAACTTCTACCCTACCCGAAATCTTCTCCCAAAAAGAATTGCGATCAAAACTAGGGATAGATGCATCTAGTTTAAGTGCACACTTATAGTGAAAGCCTAGATGATGAGCGAGTTCCCCCCAAGTAAGAGAATGTTCCGTGCCAAACAAACGGAAGTAAATACGTTCATCATCATAATCAAGTGTGCAAAGAAACTGGATGGTCAAGAGACGCGAACCTTGCTCATCGATGGGCTCGATGTTTTCCCAACCAACCGCCTTCCAAATGGTTTCGAAGTCGGTGTCCATACCTATTTTCTTGATGAGGTTGGCGTCGTAGACCATCGTGTGGTTGAAGAGCCGATCCTTGAGGCGATGGTACCTCTGCAGCTCCTGTTCACCCTCCAGGTCGAGGTACGGGGCGTCGACCGCATAGATCCCCTCGGGCTCGGGGGTTGCGGGTGCCGCCTCCTCGGCCACTTCTGGCTCATAGGGGGCACCTTGGTAAGAGCTCGAGGCCTCACCGTACCCCCACGAACTGTAGTCGCTCATGGCGGACTACGCCGGTGACTAGCTCTCGGGTGCGAAAGAACTAGTGGAAGTTGATTTTCCACACCCAAGACTAGCTCTAGCTCTTGCTCTCTTGCTCAAAACTTGCTAGTGGAGGCTTGTGGCAAAGGAAGTGGGGGTGAAAGAGAGTGAGAGTGTGAGGAATGGGAGGTGGTTGCTCACCCCGGCCACCCCCCTCCTTTTATAGCCGGATCACCAGCCGAAAGGGGGAGGGGCAACGGCTAGGAGCCGTTGGCCGCCGGCCTGGGCCCCACCTTTGGCAGGACTGGCGCGGCCGCGCCTCGGCGCGCGCGCCTGCGAGCCCCGCCGCCCCGCTTTTGCCGTTGGCGCCAACGGCTAGCCCTTGGCGCTAGCCGTTGGTGATTACCGCCCGGCCGTTCAAAAAATATTTTTTTTTTCTAAAATAAATCTTCTCTCTCTTTTTTTTCGAGAAGAAGTTTTATTTTATTTTTTTCATCTACTCTCTCTCTTTTTTCTTTTTTTTTCGAGTAGCAAGAAAGTATCTACCGACCTGCTTTTGTCGGTGCTCTTATTTCTCCCCCAAGCTTGCTTGGCTTTAACAGGGGTGACCAAACCCTGTTGCGATCATGTTTACCGACTCGGGCGGGACCTCGGGTTGCCCCAGGATTCTGCTCGTGTCAGCGTTCGTCGGGATCGCAGCGGCAATCTGGGCGAGCTGGGTTTCAATCATCTTGTTGAAGCTCAGCTGATTCTTGACAGTGGATGATAGGCCCTCTATCTTGTTATTCATATTTTCCAAGATCTTGTCATTTTGGATCATCTTTTTGGTAAGATTTTCGTTGATCTTGGCTTGGCCGTAAACCAGGTCCTTCAATGAAGGTTGATTCGAATTAAACCCGGAGGCGTGATTCGAATTACCTTGGAATGGAGGACGGGACTGGTTATTCCAGCCATTCCCTCCTCCCTGCTGCTGGCGAAACCCATTGTTGAGGTGGGCGGCCTCTTCACGGGTCTCGGGGCAGTCATTCCCCAAGTGTCCAGCTTCACCACAGACCTCGCATGTCATGCGAGCGTCCATGGCGTTGACGGTGCCGGATGCATCATTGATGGCACCACCGTCAATCTTCTTCGAGAGTAGGTCTATTTTTGCGGCAAGCATATCCGCCTCCTTCACGGTATGCATGCCTTTTTGTCCCTTGGTGGGAGCGCGGTCCTCCCCCCAAGCTTGGTTTTCTACCATTTTGTTGATCGGTCTTTGTGCACCGTCAGCGATCAATGATAGAAAGGCGCCGCCCGCGGCGTCCGTGCCCCTTCGACATGGGTGTTAACCCATTGTAGAAGTTACGAGCACCCGACCAACTTTCCATCCCATGGTGAGGGCATTCCTGGATGTACTCCTGGAGCCTCTCCCATGCCTCGAGGATGGGTTCCGCGAATTTTTTGGAAGTTGGCGATCCTTCCCGTAGGGTATTGGTTTTGCCCATGGGGAAGAACTTAGCGAGGAACGCGGTGGAGCACTTGCTCCATGTGTCAATAGCGGCCTTGTCCTTGTAGAACCGTGGTCTTCGCCTTTCCCACAAGGGAGAAAGGAAGAGCCGAGCCTGATTGCATCGGGTGCGACATCCTTGATGACGATGGTGTCGCATATCTCCAAGAAACGCTGAAGATGGGCGTTGGCGTCCTCACTTGGCGGTCCACGAATGAACTTGCTCGCACCATGGTAATGAGCCCGGTCCCCGAGGTCGGTTCTTGTCTCCTAGGTTGACGGGGGCCCGGTGGGCACGTTGGCAACATTGGGGACAGAGAACTCGCGCGGGGACTTGGCCATGGAGTGCGGCGTAGTAGGTGCGACGGTGACTGGTTTATCTGTCGGCGGAGTAGCAGAAGAGGAAAGGGCATGAGTCCTCTTCCTCCATAGGAGTGCCTCTGGATTTGAGTTGAAATTTTCCGGCAGGGAGAAACCGGTCATGCACTATCCTGTTTTCATCCACAATAGGAGAAAACATAAAAGTTAGCCTGTATAGACATTGTCGTTTCTCATTTTATATATCACATGCATATTCATGCTGCTAGATCCTTAACTTCCATGCCTTCCCCGGCAACGGCGCCAGAAATGCTTGTTGACATTTCTTAGCGCGATTACCAAAATAGACTTAGAGCCTAATTCTGATAACAGCGCCAGAAACGCTAAATGGCTTTACTCGGCATATTTACTAGAAACTGGTTCTAGCAACTACGCGAGTGTTGCCAAGAGATAGATCACATCCTATTAGAACAAATATCCGCAAGCGCACGGATCTATCGTCGCAGCATTTCACCCGGAAGTATTCAGGGTATCGTTATTTATAATTTCCCAAAGGAAGGCATGGGGTAGTTAAGTAATCTAGCATGGGTATGAATACAATATCTAGCATGAGGAGAAACCGACCAATGTGCTATACAGGGGTAAACATACGGTAGTTTGGATAGTGGACACACACTTAGAGCAACCTCAAAGGAATAAAGATAAAATAAAGAATAAAGAATAATCTGCGCGGAGCAGGCAGGTCCTATATAGTCAATGCTAGAACAGCTAATTCCACATGTTATACAAGTCAAGACTCGACTATAGACTAGGAATATGGGGAGACCGCGGCAACTGGTCTGTCAGTCGATGGCGGCATTTACGAACTCCTACTCGACATGCGAACGTGGGGGATTACAAAGGACGGACAGGGCTGTCACCACCTGCCGCCTACCACCTCAACCGTGGCATGCCGACATATCCGAAGGTTCCCTCGCACCCGGACACCACGTCCGCATACTAAGGAGCTACCTACGTCCCCCCAGGACTCCCACCCTACGGATGGATGAGCTAGAACATAGGCAAGCCCGAAGGCACATCGAACCGCTATTCCTCTCCTACAATCTAATCTAAACAAGTAGAACATATGAACGATGAAGAACCGTGTAGAACACGATGAACAACTCTCACAAGAACTATGGCCTAGTTCTTGATCATCGAATATACTGTGTACTAGACTATACTCTAGTTCATATGCAAGACTATATAAATGTAATGAGAACTTGACTAAGGAAGAACGCTTCATAGATTTATACCAAAGATGTAGCTTTTCCTCCTGGAGACAAGCTCTCCAAGTAGCTTTGCCTAGCTCCAAATGACTAACACTAATGCTAAAGAATAAGTGTGAGGTGTAGAGATGGCTCCAAATAGTGTGTGTGAAGGTGGGGGGCCTCTCCTCTTCATTTATGGCCCCCAGAAGGCGGTTCGGGGGTAGTGGTGTAAAATCACCAGCAAAACCATCATCCCCCAGATGGAAGGAGGCGAACCGCCTTGGCCGGGCCCACCTGGCGGCAGGGTGGGCGCGCGCGCCCCAGGCGCGCCCGCGCCTGGTTGGCGCCGCCCCCTAACCGCCTTTGGCAGGTGGGCCTGGGCCGCCATCTGGGTCTTGTCCATGCTGGTGCTTTTGGCCCATTTCGACCTCGGTGTGGTGGCCCTTGTTCTCTTGCTCTTTTACGCCTTCTGAAAAGCGCCTTTTTATTCTGAAAATTCCTGCACTTGGTGTACATTCTGCAAAACAATATTTTCTCCAAGCACAGGTGGAACTAGGTCAATAGTAAAGATATATGTGAAATAAAATATTTATTTCCCCCATAATGACCTATAGTTGGCGGGTAAAAATCTGAGTTAAGGACCGCCAACAAGATCCCCCAAGCTTACCCCTTGCTCGTCCCGAGCAAGTCTTTGCTTTGGGTTGTTGATCAGGGGTTGCTACGATGCCGATTATATCTCAAGTGTACAAGCTAAAAGAGAGCGTTCTACGCTATTTGAATAAATCGGCAATTGTATCTCTCTATGATTCCTGAAGGAGTGGAGCTTCTAATTTTCTCAAGTCTTGGGCGATTGCAAAATAGAACAGTTTCAAAGACCGGTGCTTTTCATTCGTCCCAAGATCAACTTTCAGTTCGGAGGTTTTGTAAGTTTTTACAAATAAACCAAGTTCCTCAAATGACCCACTCGATCGCTCAAAAGTGTATAGTAACCTCACCAAAGGCTTTTTTAGATTTTTGCCTTCTACCTACCACTAAAAGCAGAGAGTGGAGTTTTGGGTAGGTATGTAAGTGGGCATACTTGTATCACATATGTTGTAAGGTCAAGGACTTGAACCTTACGGAGATTAAGCTATACACCTTGATTGAGATGTGCAAGTGTGTGGATGGAATGAAAGATGATTCCTAATTTTTGTGGTATTTTTGGGTCTCCATGCATCATGACATACTCTCTTTTATTGGTGAATGAGATGAAGAAATGATGGGCTATCAAAGAACAACTAAATTTATTCTCTCATTTTTTTTTTTGAACGGGGATCTAAGATTTTTTCCCATTTGCTTACAAGAGTGATAAATCTTCTACTATATAAATCTTTTTTTTTCTTTCCTCTTTTTCTTTTCTCTCACTTTTTTCGACTAAGAACATAGCCCAAAACTTTATTGATGGATAGGATGAGGTGGAGAGAGATGTCATGATGAACAAATGCATGGAGAATTTTGCAAACTACAAGAGAGGGGTGCGCGATCCTCAGGGTAAGGGTCGGCATTTTTATTTGGTGGAAAAAAAAATGGTGCGCAACTCTTAGTGTAAGAGTCGGCGGATGGTGAAGGGTGCATGTTGTGCGCAACTCTCAGTGTAAGAGTTGGCGTTTATTTGGTGGGTGCAAGTGAATCTCAATCATGGGTGTAGAGTCATAATCTCGCGTCGGTAACAATCCGACCGAATTCAACGTACGAACAAGCAGCGTATGAAGGTTCTTATTCTAAATAAATCATATGGCTCTGGTGGGTAATTCGCGATCATTGAGGAACTATTGTTTTTGAAAAAAAAATTGGAACAAAGACTCCGGACATCAGGTTTTCTCAAAGGGACAAAGTCATTGTTGTGGTCTAAGTCACTATATCATATCGCGCAATAATCTAGATGAGAGTAATTGTATGCAACCCACTAAATCAAGTTTCTAGAGCATGATAATGTAAAGCCGATAAAACCAAATATTAGAGAAAACTTTATTTTAGACAAGTACAAACGAGACATAAAACAGAGCAACCAATCATTTCAACATGGGTGGAACTAAACATTTCATAGCACATATATGGAATGGAATTATAATTTTTTTTTTGAATTTTTTCGATGCAAGAAACTTGAATTTAAACCTGCTAAAATAAAATTACGAAATTAAATATGCAATGCGAGTACCTCAATGGGGTCCTCCCCAAGCTTATCCCGAAGCTCATGGCCCGGGGTTGTATCCCCGGACCTCCGAGGCCCTCGCTCCTCCCCGCCGAATGCGGAGGCTCTCTCGCAAGAGCGTCGAACCGCTGCCGTCTTTGCTTTGCGCCACTTTGGGTCGTCGAATGCATGAAGCCGCCCGGGTGTTCCCGATGTCATTCGTGCCCCGGATCTGCCCCGGCTGTCCGATGCGTGCATGACGAGGCCAGCGTCGGCTCCCGCTCACGTGGTGGTGAGTCGACGTGTGTACCGCCTCGTCGCTCCCACTCGTCGGTCCCCGCATCGGACCATGCCCTCTCGGTGCGTGCGTGCCGGCCGGGGTACTTGCTCCCATCCCGAGTAGCTGCGTAGCCCGCGGTAGGCCTCCCATCCACCATAACCATACTGGCCGGGGAGGCTGACAGGAGCATCCGGCGAGCGGGGAGTCGGCCGTGCATAAGCCTCAGCCCCTCCTCTAGTGGCTCTCGGAGTCTGTTCTTCCCTGCGTGCTTCTTCTGTAGTCTTCAAATCAAAGGTGACCACGCCATAGTTATATAAATAGAGATCCGGGTTAGGTAACCGAATCTTATTTACATAACCAGCAAAGAAGAAACAGATACGATCTTTCCCATCGGCCTTCAAAGTGTGTCCTTGGGTTAGGGCACGCAAATCACAAATCGGCCGATCAAGAGGAATGTACTCAACATCGTTACCATCTAGTGCTCCTACGGCATTGGCAATGCGAGTAACAAGAGAGGTGCAATCGATAGCATAAGACTTCTTAACCATATCTAGCCAGTGGAGGCACATCTTCCGTACAGGAGCGACCTTGAACTTGTGAACCATGGCATAGAGAAGCTTAAGTTCTACAGAATGCACCCATCTAGTCTTGCCGGCAGGAAACAAAGTCATAGAAATCCAACGATGCATGAGTCTAAGGGTAGGGTGTTGGATCTGCGTGTTCAGGGGTTTGAAAGGTCCAACTTCTACCCTACCCGAAATCTTCTCCCAAAAAGAATTGCGATCAAAACCAGGGATAGATGCATCTAGTTTAAGTGCACACTTATAGTGAAAGCCTAGATGATGAGCGAGTTCCCCACAAGTAAGAGAATGTTCCGTGCCAAACAAACGGAAGTAAATACGCTCATCATCATAATCAAGTGTGCAAAGAAACGGATGGTCAAGAGACGCGAACCTTGCTCATCGATGGGCTCGATGTTTTCCCAACCAACCGCCTTCCAAATGGTTTCGAAGTCAATAGTAAAGATATATGTGAAATAAAATATTTATTTCCCCCATAATGACCTATAGTTGGCGGGTAAAAATCGAGTTAAGGACCACCAACAAGTACCCGGATGTATTCCCGGATGAGCTACACGGAATGCCACCGATAGAGATATAGAGTTTATCATTGATCTTATCCCCAGGGACTGCTCCAATAGCCAAGAGACCCTCGAGAATGGCCCCAGACGAGTTAGGCGAACTAAAAGAGATTAAGAGAGTTGCAACGAAAGGATATATCAGACCAAGTTCTTCACCTTGGGGAGCCCCAGCCTTGTTTGTGAAGAAGAAAGATGGAAGCATGAGGATGTGTGTGGATTATAGATCCCTGAATGAAGTCACCATCAAGAATAAATATCCTCTGCCAAGGATAGATGATTTGTTTGATCAGCTTAAGGGAGCCAAGTATTTCTCCAAGATTGATTTGAGATCAGGTTACCACCAACTCAAGATCAAGAACAATGATATTCCCAAGACAAATTTGTGACAAGATATGGTCGAGTATGAGTTCACAGTGATGTCCTTTGGACTAACCAATGCTCCTGCCTATTTCATGAACCTCATGAATAAGGTGTTCATGGAAGAGTTAGATAAGTTTGTTGTGGTGTTCATTGATGACATACTTATCTACTCCAAGAGTGCTTGAAGAACATGGACAACACTTGAGAGTAGTATTGGAAAAGCTAAGAAGACACAAGTTGTATGCAAAGTTCGGCAAGTGTGAATTTTGGCTTGAGAAAGTTGCATTTCTAGGTCATATCTTGACAAATTTGAAGAAGTTGCGGTGGATCCCGAAAAGGTAGAAGCCATCTCCCATTGGCAACAACCCACCAATGTGAGTGAGATCAGAAGTTTTCTTGGATTAGCTGGATATTATAGAAGGTTTATAGAAGGATTTTCCAAGATAGCAAGACCCATGACAGAGCTTCTCGGAAAAGATAAGAAATTCACCAGACGAGTCATGTGAGAAGAGTTTCCAAGAGTTGAAGAAGAGACTAACAACAAGCACCGGTGTTAACCTTGCCGGACATTCACCAAGATTTTGTCATATATTGTGATGCCTCAAGACAAGGTATAGGTTGTGTTCTCATGCAAGGAGGAAAAGTGGTCGCTTATGCATCCCGCCAGCTTAGGCCACATGAGCAGAATTATCCTACCCATGATTTGGAGTTAGCAGCTGTAGTACATGCTCTCAAGATTTGGAGACACTATCTCATTGGGAACAAGTGTGAAATCTACACTGATCACAAAAGTCTGAAGTACATCTTCACTCAGTCAGACTTGAACCTAAGGCAAAGAAGATGGTTGGAGTTAATTAAGGACTACAACCTTGAAATTCATTACCATCCAGGAAAGGCCAATGTGGTAGCAGATGCCCTAAGCAGAAAGACATATGGTCAGCAGTTAGTGCCCAAGAATACTCACCTACAAGAGGAGATAGCACAGTTGAACATGCATATAGTACACCAACCTCAAAGTGGTAGTCTAAAGGTGCAACCAACTTTAGAGGAAGAAATTAAGAAGGCACAACATAAGGATAAAGACCTTATGAAGATCAGGAAGCACACTGGAGAAAATAAAGCCCCATACTTCAGAGTGGATGACAAAGGAACCTTGTGGTATAAAGATAGGATTTGTGTACCCAAGGAAGGAAAGTTCCGAGGACTGATTCTTGATGAAGCCCATAACTCAGCCTACTCTATCCACCCTGGTGCTACCAAGATGTATATGGACCTAAAGGAAAGATATTGGTGGAATGGCATGAAAGCGATGTGGCACAATTTGTGGCACAATGTGATATTTGCCAAAGGGTTAAAGCGGAACATCGAGACCGGCGGGTTTGCTTGGCCGCTACCCATTCCCGTTTGGAAATGGGATGAGATAGGCATGGATTTTGTGAATGGATTACCCAAAACTCGAAAGGGAATGATTCGATATGGGTAATAGTGGACCATCTCACCAAGGTTGCTCACTTTATACCCACGCGCACAAGCTATGGTGGAGACAAGTTAGCACAGTTATATGTGGATAACATAGTAAAGTTGCATGGTGTGCCAAGCGGACTGTATCCGACCGAGGTACCCAATTCACCTCTAAATTTTGGAAGGGTGTACATGAAGCCATGGGAACCAAGCTCGATTTCAGTTCAGCTTATCACTCTCAGACAGATGGTCAAACTGAAAGAGTCAATCAGATCGTGGAGGATATGTTGAGAGCATGTGTGCTCACTTATGGTAAAGATTGGGAGAAAAGCCTAGCCTATGCACGTTCTCTTACAACAACAGTTACCAAGCCGCTTTAGGCATGTCACCTTTTGAAGCCCCGTATGGAAGGAAATGTAGGACTCCTTTGATGTGGTCGAAGTTGGAGAACGGACTTTGCTTGGACTTGCCTTTATTAAGGATGCGAGAAGACCGTGTGGCCGAGATCGGGGAAAAATTAAAAGACGCACAATCACGCCCGAAAGAGCTATTCCGATAAAAGAAGAAGGGAGTTAAGTTTTGCGGTTGGAGATTTTGTGTATCTCAAAGTCTCTCCAATTAGAGGCACTCGAAGATTTCAAGTAAGAGGAAAGCTAGCCCCTCGGTATATTGGACCATATCGAGTATTGCGAGAGGATTGGAGCCGTAGCTTATCGCATTCAACTTCCCGAAGAAATGTCGATATACACAATGTATTCCATGTCTCCCAATTGAAGAAATGTCTCAGAGTGCTAGAGGAACAAATATCACCAGACACAGTTGATTTACAAGATTATTTGAGATATCAAGAGGTGCCAATAAAGATTTTAGACACAGTCACCAAGCAAACCAGATCATCAACAGTTTGGATTTGCCGTGTTCAGTGGAGCAGACACACAGAAGCGGAAGCAACATGGGAAAGAGAAGATGCCCTGAGAAAGGCTCCTTCCCTCACCTCTTTAGGAACGAGCCGAATCTCGAGGACGAGATTCATTTTAAGTGGGGTAGGTTTGTAACATCCCGAAAAATCCATAAATTAAAATCACTCGCATTAAAACTTATTTTCAAAATCTATTTTGAAAACTATAAATCATTTGAGCTCTATCATCTCATCCGCACTTTCATCCACCCATATATATCTCTCCCGCTCTTCTCACTGCTCCAATTATATTCTGCGCATCGATGCGCCAGCATCGCCCGCGCCCGTGCCCCACCTCTCTCTCTCCCTTGCTTTGCTCGCCCCGCCCGATGCCCGACAACGGCGCGTGCGCCGACCCCACCACCATCGCCGCCGCGGCACGCCCGTGCCCGGACCCCTCGCCGCCTGCGCTCTCGCGTGACGCCGCGACACATGGACCCTACCACCTCGCCTCGCCCGTTGTGCCGAGGGACCCACCTCGCACTCCCTCTCCCTCCTCCATGCATAGCAGCAACACGACAAATACCTGCTATATTTTTATCTCGCACAAATAACAGCAACCAGCAGCAGCTTGCACCATACACAGACATGAGCAAGTATACCAGCAGTGCACCATGCAAGTGGCTCGTGCATGCATGCAAGTTGAGCAAGCAAGCAAGCATGCCAGGCCACCCCACCTTGCTTGCACACACACAGCCTAATTACCTGTAGCCATGCAAAGTTAGGCACCGTCCTTCATGTCAAGAATTTATGCATGCATGCAACCCGGGCAAGCCTCAGCTACGCTATATGCCGCACCGCCCTGCCCACCTTCATCGTCCTTCACGCTGCAAATTAAAGCCTCAAGCATGCACACACACAGCAGCAGCGCCATTTGCGGCAAGTTGCCGAGCGTGGCACAGCTCTGCTCCTCCGGCCTATAAAAGCTGACGCCGGGCTGCTCTCCTCCACCACCGAGCTCGCTGAGCCATCCCATTACGCTGCCCAACTCCATCCTCCGTAAACCGATCTTCCTCTTCGTCTTCCCGAGCTCCAAGTCGCTCCATCGATCTCCCTCTCCGTGCTGCAACTAGCCAAGGTAGCTAGCCTATATGAATCCTCTCATTCTCCTCTCTATCACCATGCTCTCGGTTTTGGGAGCGATGGCCGGAGTCGCCGTTAGGCGAAGCTCCAGGAGCCCGGCCATGGCGGGCATGTAGAGGAGCACGACGACACTCGTGTTGTCTCTCTGTCCTATGTCACCGTGTCTCCCTCTCTCTCTGCTGACCATATATTCATGCCGCACATGCACAAGCAAGCTGCATCCAATGGGCAATACGTGAAGCCCAGACCCCCTCCCCACCAATCACGTGCAAGCTAGTTCCCTAGAAGTCCTTGATTATTTATCCAGACAGAAACCTTGCCAAATTAATATCTCCTCCATCCAACCTCCGATTCCATTCATTTCTTCTTTCTAAATTCATCTAAAATTATAATTTATCTACCATAAAAATCTCATAATTTTTAGAGCTCATTTGTATTTATGTGATTATTTATTGGTGCTTGTTTGCCTATCGCGTACGTTAGCTGATGGAGTGAACGAGCCCGAGAACGAGGACGCCGGAGGCGAGTACCGCGAGTTCGGCGCCGAGGACCCGGACTGCCAGCAGGAGTTTGCTGATCAGGACGCCGACGGAGGCAAGTCCAGCCTATTCCCCCTTGATGCATATTGATCCCGTTTTTAAACATAACCCGTAGAAGCCGTTTTAAATGTTGCATGTACGATATACGTACGAATATTTTCGCTGCTTAGTTATATCCCGATTGTATAGCCATCCTTGAAATTGATATTACCTGATAATTACCTTGTTCAAATCTAGGAGTATATATATGTTATTTTATTATTTAGTATGCTTAGGACTTGTTACTCATCCCGGTTACTCACCACTATGATTTTCTCAAATACAATGATTTTTAAAGGAAAAATGTGTGAGTTGTAAGAATGAATTGTGGGTATGGTGAAAGGGTTAATGAACAAGTTTAGTTGGTGATTACCCTAGAGATGAGGCGGATTGGTGTTCCTTTTGTGGGATGCCTTGGTGTTGGGGCTTGTACCTTTTGTGGTTAAGCGTGGAGATATCCGCCTTGTCTCGATTAAGAACTGAGTTGATGATTCATCTTGCCTAACTCATTTTATCGTACAACCACTCGACCTTGTATGCGGCAAGACTTAGTCTAAATCCCTCTAGTTAGTATGGCAATCACCTGGAGGCAGGTGTGCAACGGGACACTAAGGGCTGTTGGTGACCGAGGACTTGTAGGAGATGTATAAGCGCTGTAATTTATTGTTATGTTATTGCCTTAGTGTGCCCGTGGTGAGCGCCGGTATTTAGCTAGGAGGGTAATGGCTTTGATGGATACGTGCACCCACCTGCGGTGTTAAGTTACGGTACCCTACTTGTGGTGAAAGTGTACAACCTCTCGCAGAGTGTAAAATATATCCGGATAGACGTGTCCACAAAAGATATGGACGGGTTACGCTTTGGTTTCAACAACTAGATGGGTTGGGATGAGTGGAAACATGTGAGTGAGTGTGATTTTGGAAAGAATGGTTGGCTGCCATGTGTTGCGGGAACAGAGGGTTCAGCAACACTTAAAATTGTGAACAACCCCCTTTTAATAAATACTGTTATCTATGAAAAATGTGTTTTGCAAAGGTATTTATAAAATAAACCATGCATGTGTCAAAAGATAGCTTTATGCAAATAACCCAAGCTTTATCCTTGATATATCCATATGCATATATTGTTATCCCATTCCGTAGGATAAGATTGGATTTGCTGAGTACTTTGTACTCACCCTTGCTTTGTTGAACAGAGGAGGATCCAGATTTTGATCCCGAAGCTGCGTTCGATTAAGGTCATGTCTGCACCCAACTAAGCCTGTGGCATTGGGATCCGCGATGGAAGCGTGGGAATATGAGTTAAGGTCCTTTGGATCTCGGGCTATGTTCTCGTGTATTATTATTATCCTTTGTCTTCATTGCCCTCGTTTGGCAAGACTACTGAACTGAGATCTATCTGTTGTAATAAATGTGTTACTAGCCTCCTAGGACTAGTATTTGTATCACATTTGAGTTCCTGTTCAACGGGGACGCTTCATAATAGCAGGGCTTCAAACTTTTGGAATCCAGAGGTGGAACCATGTCAATCATCAGGTGATGATTACTTTACAAACTCTATTCCAGATGAGCAGGAGATACACGCCATTATCAAGAAAATGAGAAGTAATGCTGCTCCAGGACCTGATGGTTTAAGTGCAGGTTTCTACAAATCTTCTTGGGAATGGACAGGTAAGGATGTAGTTAACCTGGTTACTAGTTTCTATATGTCTGCCTCTCTGCCTACTGAAATCAACAGAACTCACATCACTCTAGTTCCTAAAATGATCAACCCGGCTGGTCCCAAAGATTATAGGCCGATTAGCCTCTGTAATGTTGCCTATAAAGTAATAGCCAAAACCCTTGCTGATAGAATTAAAAGTCATTTGCCTCATATTATTCATCCAACTCAATCTGCTTTCATTCAGGTTAGGCATATTCACTCTAATATTATTTTAGCCCAAGAAATTATACATAGTTTCAATCTCAAAAGTTGGAAACATAAAGCCTTCCTTCTTAAGGTTGATCTTGCTAAGGCTTTCGATAGAATAGAGTGGCACTTTATCATTTCTGCGATGAAAAGGCAAGGCTTCAAAGATTCCTTCATAGATTTGATTTACAATTGCATCTCAACTGCTACCATGTCAGTGATCATTAATGGTGAGCCTACTCCTATTTTTCATCCTCAAAGAGGCATTAGACAAGGTTGTCCCCTCTCCCCTTATTTGTTTATTATAGCTGTCAATGAATTGTCTATTTGCTTGCAAAACCAGTCTTCCTCTCATCAGATACAGGGTATAACCCTTGGCCCAAACTGCCCTCCAATTCATTCTATTTTGTTTGCTGATGATCTGATAGTTTGTGGGCAAGCTAATAGAGAAGAAGCCAGCAAAATACACTCTGTCCTAATGTCTTTCTGCAGAGCCTCAAGCCAAACGCCTAACTTAGACAAGTCTTCCATCATTTTCAGTACAAATGTGGATGATCAGTGTAAGTCTAAGGTAAGAACTGTTTTTCCTGTGCAAGACTTGAAAGCTAATTCCATATACTTGGGCCATCCTCTAATTTTTAATCACACGGACAAGAATAAAGCTTACAATTTTATCATAAATAAATTTAAAGCAAAGTTAACCAGACTCAAAGCTCACAAACTCAATCATGCCGGTAGATTGACTTACATCAACTCAGTTCTTTCCTCTATTCCTATATACTATATGGCCACCATTTTGTTCTCTAAAAAGTTTATTTCGTGGTCTGGCATTCCAGAGGAGAATAGCACCACTAGTTTCCATTTCAGGTCCTGGAAAGATATTTGCAGGCCCAAAGATGAAGGTGGTTTGGGAATTAGAGATCTCTTGACGGTCAACAGAAGCCTTCTCCTTAATGCAGCATGGAAGATTGCCACAGGTAAAAATGCTTTTCTCTCTCAAGTTCTCAAATCCAAATACCATCCCTCCAACAGCTTCTGGAATGCTAAATGCAGTCACATCAGATCTGCCTTTTGGTCCTCTATTATGAGCATAAAAGATATTCTTATCAATAACTGTTCCGTTCAAATTCAACGTGGCAACTCTTGCATCTGGTCCACTCCCTGGTGCCAAATTTGGAAAGAAATCCATGTATATCTGAAGCTTCCTGTCACAGTTGATAAATTGCCTGACACTATCTCCGACCTCTGGAAACCTGATACTATCGAATGGAACACTGATCTCATCAATCAAATTTTTGATTCTAGAGCTTCCACTATCATCCATAATCTGACTCCTGTTCCTGCCGACCAAAATGATTCCATCAAATGGATCCACTCATCCAAAGGTGACTGCACCACCAAGGATGCTTTTAAATTCCTTAACAAAGAATTGCAGGTACAGTTACCTTCACAGGGTCCCAGGAGCGTATCTACGGGCTCGATGAACATCCTCAAGAAGGTATGGAAAAATAAGACTCTTTCCCCCAACATAAAAACTTTCATTTGGCGTCTTGTTCGAAGAGCACTTGCCACAGGTCAAAGAGCTGCAAGTCTTTCCACACATATCGACGGTAGCTGTCCTTACTGTGGTCAACCTGAGAATGTCTCTCATCTTTTCTTTCACTGCAACTTTGCAAGAGCGGTTTGGTTTTCAGCCAACCCTCCAATTCGCTCCTCTTCTCTTCCACAGGAACAGGATGGCGTCCAGCAAAGCTTGGAGGCTATTTTACATGACTGTGCAAATGATGACATCATGAACAAAATTCTAGTTACTTTATGGTTTATTTGGAAAGCTCGAAATGAGCTCCATTTTCGAAAACACAAATGGTCTGTTTCGCAGGTACATTATGCTGCTCGCGCGCATATTGGTGCTATGCACTTGACTTCAAAAGAGCAGAATAGCTCAACCAATACAAATGGCGCCCAGTCTCAGCAGGAGCTGCCTACACAGATCAATTTCCCTTGTTTTGCAGGAACAACAGGCACAGGTGTCAATGGTGATATCAACATAAGTAGCTGCTTGATGCTGCAAGGCAGTCATGATCCAATTGGGCTGCACACTCAGCCATCAGAACCCTTGTGCTTCACTGACGCCTCCATCACACCTGATCAGGACCTCAATGTTTCAAAACCAGCTGGTCTGGGAATCCACTTCCTAGATCGAGCCTCCTCCATCAACCTTTGCATTAGTATGCAGGTTCAGAACTGCTGTTCAGTTCTCATGGCTGAAGCAATGGCGCTATCGACTGCGTCTGTTCTAAGTACCACCTTGCAGATGAAGCAAGTCAGCTTCTTTACCGACAGTCAGATTCTTGCAAGTTATTTGCAAGGAGATGGCCACGACGACCCTCCTGATTGGAGAATCAAGGCGTACACCCAAACTTTCATCAATCATTCAAGAATGGCTGAAGCAAAAATATAAAATTAATAGGAGCTGCAATACTATGGCTCATCAACTAGCTAGGATGGGTCTTTCTGGAATGACAAATGCCCCTATTTACAATGATGTTATCTGTACGAATCATAGCCATGCTTCTAACTGTCCAGTAAAGGGGCTGATTATGGATGTATTCAGCAAACTCTGTATCCGTTTCACAGCATTCTGCTGTTAAATAAAGTTTTGTTCCTTGTAAAAAAAAAAGAAGTGGAAGCGAGAGCCGCATGCACGCTTGGCCGTTTTATATGCTGCTTCTTTGATAGGTGAAGTCTTTTTTTTGACATCTCATAGGTGAAGTCTTGGTAGGTACAACTCTAAAAAAAAAAAAAAAAAAAAAAAAAAAAAAAAAAAAAAAAAAAAAAAACTCCTTTACTGCTGGTTTTCCCCCTCCACGAATAGCTTTATTTAGGGGTGAAAAATGAAAATGATAATTTCCAATTTTCGGAAGTCGTTATCGAGTTTTTCTTGATTTTCAGACTTATACGGAAACAATTGCGGCAATCGACAAAACGAAAACGATAGTAACAAGAATAATTGAAAATAAAAACAAAAATGATTCTTCCCTCTTTCGTTTGTTTTCGAAAACTATCATATTTGACTGGTAATATACGGTTGATAATAATGGGAAGACTGCTTTGAATGCTAATTTATTTATACAAAGAACATTTTTCCTAAATACTTATAGAGAACATTTATATGGACACAAAGAACAATCCCAGTGTTTTTTTTTTTTCCGTTATGACAAGGAGACAGCCAATCTCAGTCTTGGGTCTTCGCCACAAACGACATGCGTGACACTGTTGGAAAATCTAAAGAATCCAATCAGATACAAGTCAAGTCAACATGGGGTTTGGCTCGGTTGTGTGAGTAAAAAAGCTCTACTAAAATTATGCTTAGAAGTTTTTTGAAAATTTGAAATTGTGCACACTAAAGAGTGCATCTATAGATATGTATTGTTACAAAATTTGAGATCATACACATTTTATAAAAGTTCATATGAAAATAACAAATTTTATTTACATATGCAATAACGGGCACAATTTATGTAATTTTGTCCTGT